>JARFNW010089335.1:0-13158 GCA_031763155.1 Dirona albolineata
CCCACGCACTCCCCCTCTCTCTCTCTCTCGCTCTCTCTCTCTCTCTCTCTCTCTCTCTCTCTCTCTCTCTGTGTACGTATATATGTGTGTGTATATGTATATATATATATAAACCAGACAGCACTCATACAGTTCAAACTAATAAATTTAATCCTTCAATTTATTCAAATGACGCAGATCCTGTAAGCTGTAAACCATTTTGGCCCAAAGGGCTTGGTGTTCAGCCTGTTTTCTGTAGCACGGAGCGAACAAAATTATGAAATTTAAATGATGAAAAATTCAAAATCATTGTCATCGTTTAATTACTGGTGAAGTGGAGAAAAAAATCACTTGGTGGGAAGTGCGCACTAAATTGCACTAAAAAGCAATGTCTATTTTACAACATAGGGTACCACTACTAAGTAAAGGAAACGCAATGGGTCAACGTACTATTATTATTGTCTGCTCAAAAGTCCAGGCTTAAGGGGACGAGCAGGTGGAAAATTCTTGATATTTGACAATTTTTCATGAATATTTTTTGGTTGTTCTAAATGCTTTTTTGATATCTACTTTGTATGTTGAAAATAGTTTTTGGTCATATTTTAGGTATTAGACCCTCCGAAAATAACACCTCACCCCCTTACTTTTAGACCAAAAGCAAACATTGTTTGGATCATAGCAACAATGTTATTTTGAAAAGAATTCACAGAATGTTGCATATTGTTCAATCAAACAACATCTACTCCACATGCTAAGTTTAACAAAAATCATTGTACGCATCAATCACTGATATTTATCGCCTATGGACTGGAGCTCAATTTTGGCTGATTTTTACTTTGAGAGCGTTTTTCTCAACAGTATGATTTCACCGGCTTTGCAAGACAAGACTCTTAAAATTTCTAAAACTACCTATATGACTTACAGTTATAAGATTTTACATGACCATTTATAATGGTTTAATGGAGGTACTAGGCTAGTTTTCGTTTTTATATAACCATCAATTGTTATTTGACAGTGACAGGCGTTGTAACACAAAAAATCCCCAAAAATTATGCTTTTTTCCACATGATGATTTTTGAAAAATTGTCAAAATTTACTCACATCGTTTTACTTCAAACTAAGAAGCCTAGCACCTCAATATAAGACATAATTAACAGTATCAAGTAAGAAAACTATTTTTTTAAGCAATTTTTTAAATTTTAAGAATCTTGTGAAGTTTGTATATTTCCAAGATGGCAGCCGTTTCCTTGGTAACCGTTACATTAAAAAAAAAGTTTTTTGTCTCAATCTATATTAGGTATATGTCCAAAGATGTTTGTTCTGGGATGAAAAGTACAGAAGATAGGTCTTTTTCAGCCGCTCGCCTTCTTAAACTTTATCATTTCATTTTTAAGTCGGCTTTCTGACATCGTGTGGGAACTCACGGTTCTAAAACTACCTGCTTGACCTTACCTACCTGACCTATTTGTGATTTATGTTTTCTATGTTTGCTGGCTAACAAAGGGGAAACACGAAATGTTCTGTTTTTGGTAATTGTTTTACACTTGATGCTATACCACTATCCTGGTTTTATTATTTTCTCCATACCTTTTGAAGTACTAGCCGAGCTGTTCCCTGCCACAGGAATAGAGAATGCACCGACCCCTGGACCCAGCGTGTCGGGGTCGTAGGGCAGCGTTAGGTCGCGTCTTCTGATTTTCCTTTTATAATTGGTGCTTACATTCGTCTAGAAATTGGAAATCACAAAAACATAAGAAAATGATTTGAAATAATTATCTTACTAAATCAAAACATTTAAAATCTTTTTTACTGTATGGCACTAGACTTTTAAACCAATAGTTAGATTATAAATGAATTTTAATTAACCCACAACAATGGTCTCTCTTTTCATGATATAACTTTATTTATTATTATAACATACTTGTTTTTTAATATACCATGAATATACATATATTATTCACGTTTTATTATCCATTTCAATACTATACTGTGATGCTCCATATCTTATGCGTAACATACATGTTGTAATTTTTATACACGTCTGTAAAACAAATTTCTCTAATGGGATGAAAATAAAGTATTATCTTATATCTTACCAATGAGCGGGTGTTTCGCATGAAGTGTTTATCGTCACAAAAATATAACGCTCTTTTTAGCGTGATGACAAGAAAAGGTGTGAAGTGAGAAGTGTGAGTAAGGAGAAATAACAACAAATAATTGACTCTACAAAAGTAAAAGCAAGCAGTCGCCGCTGTCTGGCTCATCCTCACAAGATTTTTACATGATTGATTGTAAGTATTGTATTTTGATCTTGTTTTACTGTCTAACAGATGCGAGAAACATTGATTTAACTGCTTATGGCTTATGCTTTAGGTTAGGCTTTAGGTTAACGTGAGAACGAAACCCATCCGATGACAACTCAAAGTCAAGGCCAACAAAGACCAGAGTGTCCAAAGTGACCAAAGGGAAAGTTGTACGTATTCTTTTTTTTTGTAGGAATTCAGTGAAACTAATAATAGTAATAGTAGAAGGCAACCGTGCAGATTTCCCATTCAAGTGGAAGCCTACCCTTCACTGACTATAGACCAGATTAGTTAAATTATCGTCTTGGTCCAGTCAGGTAGTTATTATAATTCCTTTCAATTTTGCCCTTTAACTTTAAATTTAAATCATGATGTGTCCTCTTTAAAATAAAAATAAAAATTCAAGGATGATTCAAATACATTGTTTTCAAGTAGTCCTCATTCTTGGTTGAATTTTATGAAACTTTTCTTGAAGGAGTGTAGACTCCAGATCATTTAAAACTTTTAAAAAAGTAAAGTAAAAATCTATAGTATTAAGTGTGACCTATGTCATGACTATGGCTGCAGTGAAAACCTTTCTCTTTCCATTTCCTCATTTCCTTTATTAAGATTATAGTTTTATGCACTTTATTAAAACAGAGAACAGGGGAAGACAGAAGAACATTAGTTGACCAACTGAAGAGGTTCATGCGCTTGACAAACACAAGAAGCTGTTATAAATTTAAATGGGCAAGAAATTGTGAGGGTTGTAGCGAGATTGATACACATGAAGCCTCTGAAGCCTGGACCAGGCATGAAACCTAGACTTAGAATAGGGATGAGCATCTTTTTAGGCTTGGTCACATGAATGGCTTGAAATATATATTTTATATATTATTATTTAATTTTTATTATTTATTATAGATAATGTTTTATACTGTCAAGTAATTGAAATGTATATATATGAAAGGTTCCATTCCAAAATGTCATAAAACCAAATCGTCTGGATTGAAATATGTGTGGGGAGCTGGTGGCGCAGTTGTCGCCGGTTCGGATCCTGGCGAAAGCTCTGGTTTTTCTTCTCAAGACCTTGATCACACTTTGCGTCACTGCAATGCGTCTAACGCCTGGGTCATTCAGGCCTACCTTCGGAATAGACCCTAATCTAAAGACAAATTTCCCCCTGTGATTGATAACGGGAATTATAATAATAATAATTATTATTATTATTATTTATAAGTGAGTGTTTACAACAAAACTAATATTTTGACTTTGTGGTGATAGAAGGGTTTGTAGTGTGTTTTTCAGCATAATGATGATGGTTAAATATAAAGACATGTATGAACTAGCTGGTCAGGTAAATAACTAATTTTTTAGATGTTGGTGCATATATGGCGTTATATCATAGAACCCTTCATGTATATTGTATATATATAATATATAGGAATGATAGTAATAATACTGGTTTGTTTGTCCTTCAAAGGGATAAGAAGGACCAGCGTGTTTAAAATTATGAATATTTGTTGAGAACAAGAATTTAATTAGCATTCTTGTTTGCACTACAAGTGCATGACGCGACCACTCAGAATACCACTCAACCTCATACAGTGTCATCAGTCAATCTGCGGGGGATGAGCTGGCTGTGAGTGACTGGATGTCACTCAAATACTTTTTATACTCGTTAAAAAGAAATGCTTCTGGACAAATACAGCCACTTCCCTTTACATTTCAATGCTTCACTTACGGCCAAATATTTATGAACGCACACGGTAGCAACTCATATATTTTAAGTTGAGAAAACTATATTTTATTATATTTATATATACGTGGGCAGTTATTTTCAATGAGTTTATATAAAGGCTTGTAATTTTCATGAAACGAAAGAAATGTAAAATGTTGATGTATTACGGCTAACAAGTCATTGTTTTATTGTTTTTCTTTCGTATCCATTCTCTTTATATATGGCAGTGCAAGGTAGGGCCAGCTCTATAGAGCAGAAAACTGGAAGGCTTTGGATCAAGAATCTAAGGCAAGCAGGCAATCAACCCACTCTGTCTTGTGGTTAGAATTTCAATTTTTCTACAACATCTGCCACGGGTGACCTATAATTTATGATTTTGCATGAGAGGATCCGGTTTGAATTACGGTGGAAGCACTGGATTACTTTTCTCAAGACCTTGATCCCTCTTTGATGTGCTGCACTGCAGCTGATGCAGAAATTACATTCCTCTTCAAGGGCTTGAAGGGATGAATAAAGGGAATTTATTTATTTAATGAATTTATTATTTATTATTATAGTGTTGACACTGTTTTATTATCACTGTCAAGTAATTACTTGCTTTGTTGTGGATGGAACCTTTCATATCTTACGTGACATTTGATTTGATCAAGATGTGATTTTCATTTCCAGATTAGTCTCATGGCCCCAAGGCTCTGTTAAAGTTTGACTCTAAACAATAATGTCACAATCACAAACTGAGAATTCTGATGAGGAATACGAAATCTTGGATCTCACACTCAGCGATAGCACGATGTCATCTGTAGACAAAACACTCAATCAAATATTTGGGGATGTGACGAAAGCTTCAGCAGCGAAACAACTTGTCGTCGGTGGAGGAACGGGATGGTGGGTACACGTGGCGAATGGATAATTGGTTTTCTCTGTATATAAATGATGGAAATGGAAATTGTTAGATGTCCTAATGATTATTTTCATTTTGCTATTCAAGTATTCTCTAATAGATGATTATGTCTCTGAATGTCGTTCACTTTATCTTTTTTTTCTTTCTTATCTTTTATTTTTATTATTTGTATTTTTTCTCTCTCTTTTTTTCATTTTTCGTTGGGTTTTTTTTGTTGGTTTTTAGTGGTTTTGTTTTCAGAATTAAACTTGTATTATTTTTGTCTTGCTATTTATTATAATAATTGCAATATTGTTTGTTATGAAAAAGAAATAGAATAGATTATATAGAATATATCATATTTGTTTTGGTTAAAGTTTAAAAAATGTTATACTTCGGTGTAGCTATTATAATAATGTTTTGATTTATTTACAGGGTGACTGGTTTTCTGTGTGTGAAGGTTGGAAAAGCAGCTGCCATAACGCTTGGCGCCACTGCCTTGGCATTTCAGGTAAAACCAGTTAGCGCCAATCAAGTTTCTTCTTATTCTTCTTCTTATTATTATGTTACAGCTCTCAATTTTCTATTTAATTCTCTCAACTGTGGGCGGATGGGCACTAGCAATACTACTTCAAATTTTTCTGATCAGCAGGTCCGCTCCCTCGCGATGGGGTTGCCTCTGAAAAAATCTGCATCAATGATGTAATATCTAGTGTAAATTGTAGAAGTAAAGTAAAGTCCTTTCGCACCTTGAGGTCCATAGAGCCGGTGGTTATCCTGGTTTCCGTAGTGTGTGCGGACAGAGTGACAATACGTTACCCTTCTGGATAAAAAGCTGGTCTATTGCAGATTACGCTGGTACCCATTTCTACACCTGGGTCAAGTGAGGCAATTGGAATAAAGTTTCTATGCCTGCTGCTGAGTAGGTACTCATGAAAAAAAAGATTGGGACTGACCATACACAGAGTCAATTCTTGTAAATGATAAAAGAATAAAAATGTTTACAAATTCATTAAAAAAGACCCAACACAAACATTAAAAGTCATAATGCCCAGTCAAAAATGTGCATGATTTCATGATGACCTGTGGACAATGCAATTTTTGCGGAAACTAACGTACTTGTAATACATGTTATCATCATAATATACACTCCATTTTTGTTTGTTTCCTCCGTTTCCTTGGATCCCGCTCACAGGTGGCCCAGTACAATGGATTGATCACCGTCAACTGGACACGGGTCAACCACATCGTCAACAAAGCCCACCTCCATGCCAGGAACCACATTCGGAACAGCAGTTCCACGTACATTCAACGGGTAGGTGTCGTGGCCTCCGACTGTTATAATTAGTTTTAAAAACCAAACTAAAGCATGCAGTGGGCTCATCACCTGCTCGTCTTTAATTCCTGATGATGAGTCTTTCTAGCCATGTGTTAGGTGATGAGTGGTGTAAGTCCTCATTGATATTTGGTTTTACTTCCACTTGTCATGTGCACCAATCAGAGCTTGACATATGGCTGGCACCTACACTGCTTATTGCAGTATAAAGGGGACTCAATAAACAACAACAACCAAACAAAAGCAAGGTTTTCTTTCCCTTCTTTTAGAAAAAATAAATCTTTTTGGCACTGAATGTGACATACCAGCAAGGTCCATCCTCCTAATCCGACAAATTTCCTCACAGTTTGACCGGACTGTACCGAAATTGATTACGTGTACACTTTGCGTTCAACTTTGATGCCATTTGGTCGGTAAACTTTCTATTTTATTAGTGATTATGTTAATGTATATATATATATGTAACCTAGCCCAGGTGGCAGCTCTCAGTTGTCCTATAACTGAGTAGTAACCACTAGAGTAACAGCAAAGGGTTTACTGGTAAAATGTATGGACCTCATGGTACATTGTTGTCCAATTTACTGGTAAAGGTTGCAGAGTCTTTCTAGCCATGTGTTAGGTGATGAGTGGTGAAGTCATCATTGACATTTAGATTTACTTCCATTTGTCCTGTGCACCCTTCAGAGCTTGACATATGGCTGGTCCCTACCCTGCTTCTTGCGATATGAAGGGGACTCGATAAACAACGTAATGTATATATTCCGGTCTACCCTCGGAATAGACCCTAAAGATAAATTTCCCCCTGGGATGAATAAAGGGAATTTTATTCTTTTTTTTACATTTTTATTTGAAATCAATATTGATTGACCTTTGAACTTTTCTATTTCATCCCTTCAACAGGCTAAAGATTTTTACCACGAGAATGTCTTCCTGGCTGTTGGGTTTTCAGGTGGATTTTTCACAGGATTTTTCTTCTAGTGACATGGATACAGATATGGCATTGGATTACGTTATCCTTTGTACCTAGCTGTAGGAAGTGTTTTAAGTATTATGTGGTGATACGACCATACCTTTAGCGCGAAATCCATCTTGGGTCTGACTTGTGGACTAAACAGATTAAACAGATACAGTTCCATAGTGATTTCAGGAAAGGATATAGATATATATTAAGTGTTAGGTGTGACTTTTCTCCTTGTTTGAGGGATTTGTGCTGCTTTTGATGAACAATGCATGTTGTACTGAAACTGTAATATTTAGTTTGTTTTATTATGTTTACGAGCAATTTGTTCATTCTTCTTTATTTTTCTATGCGTGTCAATTGCTGAGCTTAAAACAACATTTGCGAAGGATTAGATTGATGATATATGTCATATCAGTCCATGCTGAGTTATTATAATTTTCCTTCTTGTAAAAAAACCCCAAAAACCCAGTGTTTTTTTAAATTTAGTATTTTGCTAAATGTCCCATATTTCGTAATCATTCGACAAAAAACAAACAGAACAGGCCACAATGAGCACAAAAGGCATCAGTGAAGTTGATGGAATGTTGAAATTAATCATAAAAGTTTGTCTATATGTATGTGTGAGGGCAGGACGATGTGGGGTGTTGGACAAAGAGAGAGAGAGAGAGGCTATAGTAGTGTGTCTTGCTACGATCTTACAACATATTATTTGATGCCTCAAGCTTCTGTTTTTTGTTATTTTATTTGTTTTTGTCATGCGTCTCCATCTCTATCTTCAGAAGATATAGTAAGTAAGAAATAAGGTGTCAGTGTAGCTTAGTAGAATATTTGTAATGTGTCTTGAACCAAGACATGTCGTGTATATATATATATTATTGATCAATTAAATGACATGCATCTTATTCAACTGGGTTTTTTTTCTTCTTTTTGTTCTTTTTGTCAATTTTTTTTGTTTTTTTTTGTTAAGATTTAAATTTTATTTTTTATATTTTTTTCACTGCAGGAAATAGATCAACGCAACACACCTTTTTTTGTGGGTTGTTAGTGCGAATTAGTGCACACTTTGTGCCATTTGATTTTATTTGTCTGTGTTAAGAGTCAGCAATAAAACATTGATAATGATTAGGTATATATTCGATTATTGGTTCCTGATGCTAAGATATCTTCGTCATGTTCCAGACCAACTAACCTTTTGTTTTGTTTGTTTGTTTGGATTAGGGGTTTTCAGACTCTCTGTCTTCAAGTTTTACAAAGAAAATGAGATTTGGTCATCATATTTGTAAAGACTCCCATCCCAAGGCAAAAATATTAAACAAAATCATTAAAAGTAACTTCAACCCGGATTCACACTTGGGACCTCTTGATCTCGAGTTGAGTAGCCTAACCACTCAGCCACCGACGCCACAAGATAGAAGAAGAAAACATATATAACCCTTTGCAAGGCACCGACTGTAAGGTACCATCGCCTGGGCATTCCTAAGAAGGAATATAGATAATCTATCAAGCATTGGCCTGATGTCAACAGGAATCGCCCATGTTGTCCAAATCGGGGGTTAATAATCTTGCCCAAGGAAAAAAAACTAAATGTCTGAAGCAGGGCTCGAACCCAGTTCACCCAGGTCGCAGTGCAATGCCTTATCCACTCGGCCATCACACCCTTAGCTGAGTGATAGGACAGCAGGCTGTCCTGACAAAGGTCAGGGGTCGAATCATACTAGTCACCTCAGTGGCGCAGTGGCTAAGTCACTTGCCTTTGGTTCGAGTGGTCACAGGTTCAAGTCCTGGTGGAAGCAGTTGTTTTTTTCTCAAGACCTTAATCCCGCTTTGCAGTGCTGCACTGCAGCTGACGCCTGGGTTATTCCGGTCTACCCTCGTAATAGACCATAAAGACAAATTTTCCCCTGGGATGATGAAAGGGAATTTATTTATTATTACTTTTATTTATTTTATTTTTTTCTTGGGCAAGGAACTTGACTCCAAATTCCTCACTCATCGACCAAGGTGTAGTAGAAACAGGTAAGTACCAGCTTTAAGCTAGATAAGTAATCCACGATAGACCAGAGTCATATCCAATGGGGAGACATAATATGATATTGTCACTGTCTGCTTCATGCTGCTACAGAAACTGGAGTAAACTTTCTTGCCCAAGAAAAACAACGAAGTGGCAGTGATGATAGGATTCGATCCCACGACCTTCGCCATGAGAGTCTGCTGTCCTAACTACTAGGCCACCTCGCCTCCTTAGGACAATAAATATAAAGACGTATCTTATCTTATAAGCACAGACTCGATGAACCTCAAGACTTACTGTAGAAATTAGAAACTAAAGGCCGTTTGGAGATGTTTGCTTCTTTCTTATGTACTAGGCGGAGGCAAGGTGGCCTAGTGGTCAGGGCAGCGGACTCTCGTGAAGGTCATGGGTTCGAATCCTATACCAGTCACTTTGTTGTTTTTCTTGGGCAAGGAACTTTACTTCAATTGCCTCACTCGACCCAGGTGTAGAAATGGGTACCAGCTTGCAGCTGGGGAAGTAATCTGCGATAGAGACCAGCGTCCTATCCAGAAGGGTGACGTATTGTCACTCTGTCTGCTCCACGCTATGGAAACCGGGATAAGCACCGGCTCTATGGGCCTCAAGGCTTGAAAGAACTTTTTCTTTTTTTTATGTACTACGCGCCAAAATAATGAAGAAATGGCAAACAAATGAAAGAAGAAAAAGAACTTGGGGAGTCAACAACACAATTTAAAAGTTGAAGCAAATTTTAATAAATTGTCAGATACATATAACGGACAAAGATGTTTTCTTACAAATGGCTTCCATTATTCCAGTCACCAGCCAAATCGTTTCAAATTTTCCATTAAAAATCACTTACATTTTACAAGAAATTCGACATCAGCAATAATTACGTCATTGGTTACTCTCATAATAGCAATAAAAATTTTAAAAATTGGTAAATCTGCACCATACACATATAATTATAATATTTAAAAAACATAAAATGGCTGATGATATCAATGTAAGAAAAACAACCATACGTTGATACTACAGCTACACAGACAAATTATGATGGTTTTTATCCCTAATTTGTTGGAAGAAATACATCTAAAAATTTGACTTTCTTCCTTCATTCATTTTTTTGGGAAAGTTAAAACTCCCCCCTTCTAGTTAAGATAAAAAATAAAAGTTTTCTCCCTCCCTCTTATTAAAAAAATAAATAAATCCTAAACGTTTATTTATGTGGCGAAAATTTATTATTGTTTTATGTGACTAGCTTAGAAATTTAATGGTCATTAACAAAGCAATTTTTTTCGGAGAAATAAAAACCAACACAAAATAAAATTTAAACAGTAACAATAATGATAATAATAATAATAATAATAATAATAACAATAGCAGCCTACCTTAACAATAATAATAATGATAATAATCATACAAAAAAATTGTTTTAGTAATTCTAAGGATTATTAATATTATCTTAAACAACGAACCTATAACAATATAATAATAATAATATGGCATGAAATGAAAAAACCCATCAAAACACAATGAATAAATGCAGCAGCGCAAACCTCTTCATTCTGGAATTCTACTTTGGTATGGTTTTTGGAAGCAGTACGATAATCGTCCCCTCAGCAAAAATAACGATGTGTCTGGTCTCTAGGTGTCACCTGGCTTGCCCATCTTGCCATGCGTAATTGATAGTAATTAAAATAAAACTAATAATAATAATAATAATATTTAATAATCTATAATACCCACGATGATACACTGAAAAAAAATATTAATCGGTTTTGTCAGTTATAAAATAATAATTATAATAATAATAATAATATTTCAAAATACACACACTGACTAACTTATTCAGTTTTGTAATAATAATAATATCAATAACAACAACATAATAATAATGATAATAATATCAATAACAACAAAAACATAATAATAATAATAATAATAATAATAATAATAACATAACATTAATAATAAACTCAATGTTTAAAAACCATCAACAACATACCCTGATACTCATAATAATCATATCTACCTATTTGGTCTAGTCCGTTCTAAAAAGTGTAGAAAGTTCTTTTTTTTGTTGTTGTTTTTTTTCAGTTTAACGTCCTTTCCACTCTGGACCTTGTATCATAACAAAAGTATCCCGTCCTGTTTAAAGGGCTTTGTGGGATATGACTACTTACGATATAGGGTATGTATGGAGGAAGGTCCTCATCATCTAAGTTGGAAGACAGCGACTGTCTGGAGCCCATTTAAGAAGGAGGAGGAGTTCCCTCAATTTCGTCTTGAAATAATTGTCTTTTCGTTGCTTCAATTTA
The DNA here is from genome assembly GCA_031763155.1 of Dirona albolineata. Lineage (NCBI taxonomy): Eukaryota > Metazoa > Mollusca > Gastropoda > Nudibranchia > Dironidae > Dirona > Dirona albolineata. The sequence continues at coordinate 11,512 of JARFNW010089335.1, forward strand.
ATGCCTGAATCATTGATATCTGCAAAAATGATTTAAATTCAGAACGACACGAATACCTCAAACATTCACGCAGGTATTTCATGACTAGCGACTGGCAGCTGATTAGTATGATGAATAACGAGACATAAAATAACTATAACATTTGAAATGACAGCATCAAATTAATGAACTACTAATATACATAATATATATATATATATACATATATATAGTAATCTAAATTGGATTGTATTTCTGTAATAAAATGCACAATAATTAATAGAACAAGAAATAACAGCAAATCATCAATAAACATTAGTTTTGAGTTTTGAGTGTAGTAATCTTTGGAATGAAACGTAAAACATTTTTACACAATGTCAGATTATTTTGAATGTAACATGTAAAACAAAAAACAAACAGCTCTCCACCCAAGCAGATGAGGGCTTAACATAACAAAATACAATGTGACCTGTCTTGATTGGTAGAAAATATATAATTATCGGCAGGAACATTTAATCCTATGGTGACAATACTGTCACTGTCAAAACCAAGCCGAATCAAGGTAAAAAATAATAAATACCCATTTTTGTTTCTCTATAAATCTTGTCGTCTCTTGACTTAGGTATTTTTATTATGTGCAAGGCACCCTTTCTACTTTTCATGGGTTCATGAGCTGGATTCGCATAATCAATAATGTTGCTGTTTATCGAGTCCACTTTATACCGCAATAAGCAGTGTAGGGGCCAGCCATATGTCAAACTCCTGAAGGGTGCACATGACAAATGGAAGTAAATCCAAATGCCAAGGAGGTCTTAATAATAATATCATATAAAATCTCCTTCTTACAAGCGGTAACATTTCAATAGAATCAATCTGACGCCCTTATGGACTTTTACATTTCTTTTAAACTTTGACTTTGATACAATTTTATTTTTTTTTCGTCATGTTTTTGGGTTTTTTTTGCCTTCTCTAGAGACTTATTTTCAAAGTGTCAGTTACAATGTTATTGTAACCAAACGATGTTCCATTATTTTAACTAAAATTAAGTCCACTACATAATGATGATTAAAATCTGAAAAAAATCTATGACAAAATCTAATTCGTTTACATTCAAATATAAATTTCAATTTCATGTCCTCTGTACAGAAAGAGACAGTAGATTTGCATTCGATGCATAATTCTAAAGTAGATTAATAATCTACAAAAATACAACAAGCATCATTTGTAGAATTAGAAATGTATCAATAATAAAATATGGACCTATATAGATATTATAGATATATTATATTCATAACAAATTAATATTTCTATCTATGGTGAAGTCAAAATTAGAAAAAAAATTATTTTCTTTAAAAAAAAATGAATTAAAATGAATTAATCAATTTATTAATAATTAATAAGCAGATAAGCTTTTTTTTTTTACTATTTAAAAATTTGAAATATTTGATATTCGATTTAGAGCATAATATCATTAATTATTATTACTTCATCATAATTCTAAAGTAGATTAATAATCTACAAAAATACACCAAGCATCATTTGTAGAATTAGAAATGTATCAATAACAAAATATGGACCTATATAGATATTGTAGATATATTATATTCATAACAAATTAATATTTCTATCTATGGTGAAGTCAAAATTAGAAAAAAAATTATTTTCTTT
>JARFNW010089446.1:0-13157 GCA_031763155.1 Dirona albolineata
CCCCCCCCCCCCCCCCCCCCCCCCCCCCCCCCCCCCCCCCCCCCCCCCCCCCCCCCCCCCCCCCCCCCCCCAATCAACGAAAGAACACGTCCTATAGGCATTAAATTCACTGTTACAAACTGAAAGAGTCATCCTTACCTTGGTTAAACAATAGTGGTATGTATAATAAAGCTTAAAATGGTGACAAATTACATTAGATAACGTTTCGGGTTTCCCCTTTATCAAAGGGTGTGAGTAAATACTACACAACAAAAATACAAATTGAATTATAATAAAATGAAATTGCTTTATTATACATACCACTATTTTTCTCTCCTTTTATTGGCTTCACCAGCAGCCTCACCACGTTACCCTTACCTTGTTGTACTGTGTGACGTATTCGGGCCTCTTCTTGTCCACCAGAATGACGTCGATCTGGACCAGGTCATCTTCTCGTCTCTCCTTGACCGCACTGTGTCGTCCCAGATCCCTGGCCAGGGGGGACGGTGGTGGGGTGCAGGGATAGCATTGGGGACTAGACATAATATTGGGGGGATGGGGGGGGATGAAGGGCGGGGATGAAAAGATTTTGTTTGTTAGTTAGTGCATCAACGTAATAAAGAAAATTTGAAAACAAAATATATTTCGAAATCAAACACGTAAATCAGACTTATTTTGAGCAAACAATTGTAAAAAAAACACTCATTAAAACTCTCACCAAAACAAGTTTGAAAACAATAGGTCAAAACCGTTGGATGGGTTTTCCATTTCCCCGATGTCGTTCTATTGCTAGTAAAAAGGACCGTGACAAACAATTTTACAATGGTGAATAAGAAATCTCATGAGTTGCTTTCGGTACTTCCCGAATAGCAATGTCAAGTTGCTGGGGAAAACCTTCTAACGATCTTGTCCTATTGAAATTCAATCCAATAATACTCAAAACATGACGTTATAATAGAGGAAATCCCTTAGATTGAAAAAACCCAAAAGGCGTTCTTTATTTGGAAAATAAGGCGGCGGAATGCTAACTAAGTAGTAAATTATCAATCTAAAGGGCACCAAAGTGAACGCAAAATGTCATAACAAATCGGTACCACCCGAATACTGACGTAAAATTGTTGGGGAAAATAATCTTTAAAAAACTTGTCCTATTCTACTGATTCACTAGCTGCACCCGTCTTATCAGTTAACGTAGCGTCTGAGTATACAGCCCAAGGCTCTTACGCACAGACTGCTGTAATATAGCCATATTAATGGGGATATAGTGAAAACAGGCTTCTGTTTGTTTGTTTATCAAATCCCCTTTATACCGCAATAAGCAGTGTAGGGACCAGCCATATGTCAAGGTCTCAAGGGTGCACATGACAAATGGATCCAAATGTCAATGAGGACTTACACCACTCATCACCTAACACACGGCTAGAAAGACTCTGCATCAGGAATGAAAGACGAGCAGGTGATGAGCCCACTGCGCCCAAATACCTTTACCAGTAAATTGGACAACAATGTACCATGAGGTCCATACATTTTACCGATAAACATGTTGCTGTTACCCCAGTGGTTACTCTTCAGTTACAAGACAACTGGGAGTTGCCACCTGGGCATGGTTATCACAGATAAAAATCGAATTCCAAACTGTGAGCTGCTAGCCATTTCTATACCCCAGTTGAGGCAGTCAGATTAATTTACTGTAAACTAAACCATCTTTCCCAAAGATAACAATGTGATAACAAAAATGGGAATGACAGCAGATGCCAATTCTTTTTCATTTTGAGAGCAATGTCTGATTTACTCTGCTGCCAGACTCCAAAGAAGTGGCCAATATTAATATGCCAACAAAAACTGACAAAAATTTTTCAAACATTCAAATAATACAAACCCTCTTTGGCTTTTTCATGGGTTTAAATTTTCTGGAAGGGGCAGCCGTTGTCTTCCCCTTGGTTGTCTTCCCCTTGGAAAACACTGGTCTCGTTCCTGTGGAAATGCATTTAAAAAAAGAAAAGATATTAAAAAAATTTCTTATAAAACAATAAAATAACATAACTTGTAGTGCCATTCGAGATGATATGGAGGGAAGTCATATTTCAAAATGTAGAAAGAAGAAGAATCAAATCATTTGATGCAAAGAAAAGGGGTAATAATTTGTTTGATTGTTTTTCTAAGCCCAGTGAGCTGATCCCCTGCTTGCCTTAAACATCATAATCCATAGAATTTCCAACTCTGCCTCTGGCCATGTATTTTGGCCGGGCGCTGACTTGCACTTATCTGGATCAATTTTGTCCAGGTCTGCACATGCCTTCTACCTTGTGCACTGTTTTAGCCAGACCCAGAGCTGGTCCCCACACTGTTTAATTTGATAATCCCATGGTGGCAAAATGACCCCAAATATTTGTTTTAGAACAAAGATGTAAACACCAGAGCAGACGTCAATTGCTTACTTTTCAGAATATGATCATCCAAGAACATTGTACTGTACCAATTAAGGTATTAAATATTTCCTTTGAAAAAAAAATGTGGAATGTGAAATTCTAAAATAAAAATATTTTTTCAACTGCCCAATCTCAATGCATTTGCTCACTTATGCCAATGAACGGAATCCTACTTGGATCTTAATAGAAAATGAAACGTTTACCTTCAAAGTCATCCTCACCCTCCATACCGTCCAAATACGAAGCCTGCCAGTCTTCCAGTGATTTAGATTCATCTTTGCTGGATTCATCAGGCTGTTCCAAAAAGAAGCAGTTTATCATTTGAAAAAACCGTAAGTTCATATATTATATTCTAGAAACCGTAAAGTCATTATTGAGAAAAGATAAGAAAAGATTTCTTTTCCATATATCAAATAAATAAATAAATAAAATAAAATAAAATTCCTTTATTCATCCCAGGGGAAAATTTGTCTTTAGGGTCTATTCCGAGGGTAGACTGGAATAACCCAGGTGTCAGCCGCAGAGCAGCGCCGCAATATGGGATCGAGGTATTGAGAGAAAAAAACAGTGCTTCCACCGGGGTTTGAACCTGCAACCTCTCGAACCAAAGGTGAGTGACTTAGCCACTGCATCACCGGCTCCCTTACAGATCCTTGTACTTTGTTTATCACTGTGCTACTCCTTCCATTACTTTTCTTTTCAGATGTATGTCCAGAGAGGAATTATATGTAATCTTCCCTTTACATCATAATATTTTTATGAGCATGACTAATTACTGCGTAACTACAGTGGACAATGAAAAACTAAAATTTCAAATGTCATAATTATAATATTAAATTCTTCTACATTCAAACCAGGTCGGAAAGTTACCTTTTTCTTGACAGCTTTTCCTTCAGAAGATAGCCATCTACTTTTATTGGCAGTCTCTGCAATGCAAAGGGGGAATGGGAAACAAATGTTACATCTTATCAATAATACATAGCTGGACATATACATCTAATTAGCTATCATTTCAATGATGCTCTCCCTTATAAGGCTTTTTCATTTCGGATGTTAAGTTCATGAGAGAGAGAAAGAGAGAGAAAGAGAGAGAGGGGGGGGGGGGAGAGAGAGAGCGAGAGAGACAGAGAGAAAGAGATACTGATGAAGAGATACTGATAAGCCTTCTCTCTATAATTAAAAGAGTTCTACTTTTCTCACGAGATGTACTAAATCAAATGTTGGCATAGTCAAAAAAATTTGGGTAAATCGTTTTGGAACATAGGATTAAAAACTATATTTTGACCAGCCTACCGTTGTCTGATGAGAAATCTAGCACACCAGTCGCCTTCTTCCTACGTTTTATGATGAAACTCTCTTCTATGTCTCTCTCTGTCAGGAGAAAAGGTCATGAAAAAGTCAAAAACATTTCCTTTGCTGATTTTGTAGATATTTGGATACGGAGAGGAATGTGGGGTTGTACGAGGTTGACAAACATTACTACATATCTTAAGATAATTAAAAAAGCTTATTAAATGTAACATTGATGATAAAACCTGAGCTCATAATATTTATTTTTCAAACACGATCTAAAATAATCCTCAGTTGAGGATGAAGAAAGAATGATCTCCAGATCATGAGATCCTGTGTGCAAAACCAAGCATGCTACTGATGTTGAATCCTTGGGAAAGACTCTTTATACATTGTTTACAACTCGTCTCATGAGTCAATTAGTACCCAGCTGCAGGTAGAGAAAGATATTGTCAGCTATCTTACTGTATGCCCCTTAGGAAGTTGACAAGTTCCTCAAAGCAGACAGAGTGACAATATGTCACCCTTCCGAATAGGACCTTGGTGTATTGCAGGTGACTTGGATATGATTTAAACCCTAAAACCTTTGCCATGAGAGTTCGCTGACCGAACCACTCTGCAGCCTCACGGTACAAAGGCAGAAAAAGTAACACTAGTAAAAAAACAAACCATATTTGACACACAGTTCAGAGTCCTTCACAGTTCTTACCTTCTTCATCGGGCAGATGACCCACGATGGGCGTCAAATGAAACATGTTCAACATGGCATCATCCTCAGCCTGGCGCTTTGGAGTTTCCTGGAAGTCTTTGATCATCGGCGTACTGGCACTCACTCGTCCTTTCCCAGCCTTCTGGATTACAGCAGCATCCCCTTCATCTTTTTCAGGAGTTTGGTTTTCTTCCTCCAAGGATTTGTTCCTGCCTGCCATTTTCAAAGACAACCTTTTCTTTTTTGAGTTTGACGCAGATTTCTCACTAGGATGAATATTACTCACTGCTGACGTTTCATTTCTGTGTGGTGACATTTTACGAGGAAAAAGATCACTGTCCTGTGATTGAGAATCCAAAATTTCGATACACTTTGGGCTTTTTTCATATGAAGTAAAAGGTAATTTCTTCCTTTTTGGAGGAGGGGTCAAAATAACACAATCATCATCTTCATCATAATCATCCAATAAAGAAATTCCATGCATGTCTACAACAGGGTGGTTTTCTGCATCACTCACGTTAAGAGATACAGCTTTGGTTGATGAGAGCGGTGTTCCTTTGCTGTTTTCTTCTTGGCCAAATGGAGACTTTCCTAACTTTATATTCTCCAACGACTTGGTGGTAGCAGGTTCAACAATGTTGGCACCAAAATCTTCCTTAGACAAATGTTTATTATGATCCTGAGAAGAGCCTGAGCCAGAATGTAAATTCCTCATTCTACTTGTAAATGATTGATTAATCTGGCTGCTCACCATTGACGTGCTAGAGATACTCTTGCAAGGGGTGGGTGGAATAATCTCAGAATCAAACTCATCATCAGACTCTGACAAAACAGCAGCAACGCCACCTTTGGCCAGCTTGCGAGGGGTGATGTTATCTGGGTCTAAATTATATTGCTCTTCATCGTTATTACTGTCTCTTCTTTTGAAGTTTTTGCTGACATTTTTTTCAAATGTTGGGGTGGATGTAAAGACATGGCCATGCAAACTCTCTTTCTTAGTTGAAGAAAAAGAGGCCCTGTTCGCCCTCATAGATTTTGACATTCCTACTGGTGAAATCACAGGACTTTTTTCTTGAACGAGAAATGAGCCTGAAGAGCTTTTGACCAAAGTTGAATTTGTAGGGGATAACAAATTCTCTGATAAACTGCTGTGCAGGCATCCGAATGCTTGAGACCACGTAGCAAAACTTTGAGAATGAGAACTGTGATTCTTAAGAGAGGTGTCTATCGATTTTATTTTGCCAGTCGTCTTAGCTGGTGGGGAAAAAAGAAAATTGTCCACGTCGATGGCTTGCATATGTTCATCCATAGAGTCAACGTGGTCATTGGGAGAAATCCTTTTAGCATCAATTCTAGGTGAAGGGAGTCCACCCCTCACATCAATAGATAGTTCCATCTTTTCCGGCTGGTGGCTGTTACATTTATTTATCATTTGACTGTTTGATAAAGACTGTCTTTTGTGATAAGACTTGAACAAATCATCGACTTGTAGCTTTGTGGCAGAGGAATCTTCATAATCATCTTTGAAAGAACTAATATGGACATCATTTTCAATTACTTCACACTCATCATCCGAATTTTGATCTGCTTCAACATTGTCTCCAGAACCACAGACAACTTCGGATGAAGAATTTACCCCTGTATCAACTAGAAAGCTACTTCCTCCTTCTCTCTCACCTCTTTCCAATATTTTCACATCTATTTTCTTCAATGATTCTCTGTTTTTCTCTACCTCCTCCTCCTCGTCCTCCATGATGACAAGGTTTACAGCTTCGTTTACACACTGATCAAGCTTCTCTTCAAAGACTTTCTTCCCTAAATCTGACTGACTGGTGTTAGACGGCGCTAAACAGTTCAAGTGAGGCTCATCTTTTTTCCACTGGTCAACTAATTTGTATATGTCTAAAGAAGCAAAATCAATCGGGGACTTCATCCGTTCAAATATCTCGGCCACCTCTTCTACCCTCGGAGGTGACGGTATCATACAAACACTATTGCAATCTTCAGGTGTTATTATTTGGCCAACATCTTCCATCTCTTCCAAATCCCAATGATCAGAATCATCAACCTCCCTGCTTTTCTCAATTTTTTTAGAAGATACCTTTTCAATTCCATAACTCTGCTTTTGAGGAAGAGTCATTGTACAACTTTTGTTTGGATTGTTGTTGACATTCTCCTTCATTTGATGTAAAGAATCCACTTCAAAATCCACATCCTCATCATCTATTTCCCTGCCTCTCTTTTGTTCTTCACTATTTGGGTTCAGATTATCCCTTGAGTGTTTTTTCTTTTTGTCAACACAAACTTTAGATTTATTCAAAATGGTATCATTCCACACACTATATTTTGTGTCAAGCAATTTCTTTTTCTTTGTTGTCTTCTTCCTAATTGTAATGTTGTTATCCACATTTTGTAAGGTCTCATCACTCATTTCCTTGGCCGGTTCGTCAATAATTTCAACATCTGCATCATCTTCCATTTCTACCACAGGCTTAAGAATTGTAAACAAATTTGAAGACTTCTTAGGCTGTGATATTGACTTTGATGTGGATTTATCTAATGAATTTTCATTTTCACCCTCTTTACAAAAATTTTTTTTGAGTATCTTTTTCCCTTTGCAAACTTTATTTGCATCAGACTTCATACCATTTCCAGAAACATTGAACAAAGGAGAGTATTTAGAATCTGTTATCGATGAAGAGTTTCCCTGTTTCATTTTCTGAGACGGCGTGAAGAAAGAGGTGATGCTGCTCTGGCCAGGAGCATTGGAAACACTTTGGTTTAGCGAGGACGATTTGGACATTTGGTTTAGAGCGTATGATTTTGAAATGTCAGCTTTGTTAAGGTAAAGCTCCATTTCAAGTCCATAGCTGTTGGCCTCTTCTCCAATGCTCTCTGAAATTACAATATTGAAATGTTTTAACAAAAAAACCAACAAAATCATATTCAAAATACACAAGCACTGCTTCATAGCCGTAAGTAAGTAATTGGGGTATTTAGGAGCATTCCAAGAGTTGTGATTAATTCGCTTTGAGATGAAGATCCTGGGTTCAAAACCTGTTTGTAGAATCTTTCACAGTAATCAAGGCTCTGTCCCACAAATCCTTTCACAGATAGACAGATAAAATGGGATGTATCCCATTGACATGACCTTGCTGAGGAAAAAGAAAGTACTATTATTCCTTTCAGGAGTTCTAAAATATTTCTGCCTCTTCAGAAATCAGCTTTCCGTGGTAAACAGATGATAATCTCGAACAGACATGGCTATATTCTAAAAAACAAAAAAACAATGTATAATATAAAGTAATGAAACTATTTTTTTTTAAAATCATCATCCTTCACTTACGCTGTAACTCGATAAATTCACAGATCTCCACCAAATGCCGGGTAGAAGTTGAATGGCCGACCAGGTGGGTTTGTTGAAGTCTGTTTTGCCAGGGAGTCCATTCAGACAGGTTTATTTTGGATTTGTTCTCGCATTGACTGTCTTCCTAGATCAATAGACAATTATACACTTCATATCATTTTGTTGTTTCTAAAGCTCATTATCTTTTTTTCTTTTTAAAACATGAATAGAGTGAACACAAACCATGGCAGTATAAATAATACAAAAAAACCATCAAGAATAAATTTTAGAAAATAAAAAAAAATAAAAAAATTGAGTAAACATTTCTTTCTTTAGTTATCAATACTGATTGAAACTTTCGGTGCTAGGTATGTTTTGTTTTGTTTTTTTGTGTTTTTTTGTGGGGTTTCTTTTTATGAATGAACAGTTTTCTTTAAAACACAAAAACTTGTGTCTGAAATATGTATTATAAATATTACAGAAATAATATAACTATAACAATATGGAAAATCTCGATTTTGTTTTCCTCTATCTGATACTTAGTGTCCTCGAGTTCTCATTTCTATCTTGTTTGAAATATGACTGGTCCATATCACATGCAGTCCACATATTTGCAAAAGACATTATAATTCCTGGTTACAACGGAGTAAGGTTAAGAGCAATATGGGACAAAGTTTGGCAAGAAGGAAGTACGGATGTATATTGAACTTACTTTGGCGCCTTCAGAGAGAACAAGACACTTTGGTCTGGGCATATGCTTGGCAGTCTTCGATATTTGACAAAACTCTTTTCTGATCTCTTCATACTCGGACGTGGAGAGTTCACTTGTGGACTGCCTACTTCTGGCTGAAATAAACATCATGGGGTCATGTTCATATGTTACCTAACCATATCTTTATTTTTTTAACCATCAATTTAAAAAGATAACTACACTTATCCTGTCAAAATAGCAATAATAACCAAATCAAAGCAGGGGATGGACATATTAATCATAAATGTACAAATTTAAAAAATCATAAATCAGATAAAATCTGAAAGGTTTAAATCCCTGATTCACAAAGCGCTTTCATTTATGGGATATCCTGGTGGATTAATTGTATTGTTTATATAGCGTGATGGCCAAGTGGTTAAGATAGCAGACAAAGGTCATGGGTTCAAATCCTAACCCAGTCACCTCGTTGTTTTTCTTCAGAAAGAAACTTTACTTCAATTGATTGCCTCACTCAACCCAGGTGTAGATATGAGTTCCAGCTTACAACTGCAGAAGTAATCTGCGATAGACCAGTGTCCCATCCAGAAGGGTGACAAATTGTCAATCTGTCTACTTCATGGTACCAAAACCGGGATAAGCAACAGCTCTATGGACCTCATGACTTACTTTTTTATATCGTAACAACTTACAACACCCATCATCAAATAAATCAAGCACAAACCTTTACTGAAGGCATTGGAAATGGTTTGATTGCTTGAACCTCCTTTGGGCCCTTCCTTGCTTTTTGACGTCTTTGATGAAGAAGCCTTACTCTCAGTCTCCGTTTTGACGGTGATGAACATCTTATGACACTTGGGCTTTAAGCCAGGCGGGATGAGGGGAGGGTTGTGTGGGTAGAAATGCAGGGTTTTTGCTCCGTTCAGAATTGCCTTGTGAATGCTTTTCTTTGAGTAAAGACTTTGGTTGTAGATCTGATGCAGCAGAGAAATTTGATAGAAAATGGAGGATTAATGTATTTGTTGAGAATTATTGCTATGAATGTGATGATATTTCATTCTTCAAGAAAATAAAAAGAGATATCATATTGACTAACAAACCACAGTAACAATTTGAGGTGCACAATAATTCGAATAATCAAGATGAAAATTGAGAAAAATTACAAACTACACTTCCTTGAATTAAATCACCAACAAAAATCAAATCTTTAGAGAGTTTTTCAATTCTCTAATTCATGTGTAAAAATGCCGCCATCACCTGTTCTTCTTTGCCTTGTGTGACCAGCATGACAATCCTTCCCATCCGTTTTCTACCAGTACGTCCCATCCTCTGGACCAGACGGATCGGACTCTTGTGTGCATCAAAACAGACGATGAGATCAACGTCCCCGATATCCAGACCTTCCTCCCCTACACAGGTGGACACCAAGGTGTTGTACCCACCTTCACGGAACTGCCTCATCACCTAAAATAAAAAATGATAAAGACGAAAGATAAAGATAAGTTTATAGCCTGTATCCCAGTACAAGTACAGACTCACACACTGAACATCATTTATCCCCCAGCAAGCCATGTCATTCAATCAATATCCTTTTCAACAGAAGAACCACCTGTTCGATGCATCAAACTAATATACTGACAATATCTTTCTCTGCCTCTTGCTGGGTGCTCACTCACACCTGAGTCACATAAGGAAAGACATTGAAAATGAATATTTTAACAGGACAAAGTGGCAATAGATAATTAAAAGCATAAACATAAACATACAATAGCGTACTCTCAAAGAAATAAAACTGGGCAGGTTTTATTAATTAGTGGAGACCTTTAATACTTTATGATGGGGGTTAGCAGAAGCAAGACAGAGCCAAAAACAACCAAAAACAAACAAAAAAAACCAACTAATTGTGCCATCCCACAAAATTTCATGGTGATTTGAAAATACCAATCTTTAAAAAGTGTGAAAGTAATATCTTTGCATAGGATAAGTACTCGACTATATAATTATCTACATTTTTTTCTTAAATCACATTTAAATGCAGTGATGCTTGATTATTCATTCCACCAGCAACACACCTTTAGCTGTTCCTTCTGTGAGAAGCCTTTGGTGCTTTTCCCCACAGATGACTGGCCGATGAAAGCCATGACTTTCACAAGAGGCTGATGCTGATTTAGAATATTTTGGATTTCTCCCACGCTGTCTCGGTACTGGCTGAAGATCATCACTCTGGTGTCCATGTTTTCTAACAAAATTAACACAGATTAATAAACAAATTCTTTCTTTTTTTTTGGTGCTAAACAAAATTACTTGAGTTGTGATTGTAAATAAATAAAATATTGTGAAAATAGACAATATGTTAACAAATTATGAATTTCATCAAAACATCATCTGTGTGAGCCATTTGGCGTCCCATACAAAGAAACAGTAGTTCTCAAATTTAACTGTTTATCTCCCTGACCCTTCATGTTATGAAAAATACTTTAAAAGTGTCATTTATTTAAGGAAAGGAAATCACACAAAATTCAATGCTACAACAACAGTAACTTACTTTCTAAGAAAAGAATAATTCAAAGCCCTTAATTTATCTTTACTTAAATGTTTTCATAATGTCTTTGTATGAGTCTCGATTCTTATATTCTTTGAAAATGGCTGCATTGAAATGACAAATCGGGAAAATTCTCACTTTCCTGGAATGATTTGAAGTGTTCTACTACAATTTCCTCCAGTCGTTGCATTTTGGGATGTCCTACAACCATCTTCTGATCTTTTTCATCCCCTTTGCTACAAGAGAGTAAAAGGCATAATTATAATACAGAAAATTAACATTGATAATTTTGTTATAATTTGACCACAACATATTGAGTTTCAAAATATATAAAACCAAAAATATTAAAGAGTGATAAAATTCACAAGTTCTTAATATTATAACAAAATACAATGTGAAACACGATTAAAAGCTTAAATTCACAAAAAGGAAATTTTGAGTGTAAAAAAAAAAAAAGATGAGCATTAAAGATAGAAGAAGAAAAAAAAGACATCAATAAATAAATACACACCCGATCAATACTTTAGATGCAAACTTTTCATGCAACGCCTCCATAATGTCATTAAAGTGAGGATTACGAGCCAGTTCATAACGAGTGCGGCCATAACCCTTTTGCCCAGATTGAATTCCCAAGAGGAAATTGTGGAGGGACCTGAGACCATGGAGCTGCAGTAGCTCAAAGCCGTGGTAGAGACTCATCGCCATAGCAAAATCACCTTCGATCATTCCAGCCTGAGGTCCCTGGAAGAGATAAATATTGTCATAATATAATATTTTATAAATGAAATCGGAAGAAAAAATGTTAAACACCGGACATAGTAATATCAACATTTACTGTGTCGATGTTGACCGAGTACATAAAAAATAACTCTCATCTATTGAACATAAAATGTTTTAATAAGTGTTTCAAATATATCGTCACAGTGATACCATAATGACCAACGTCATTTTTCATGGTTTTGAAGAAATCGAAGAAAGAAAAAAAAAAAACCAACTTCCTAATCTCAAAGCAAGGCTATTTATTTTTGTCATTTTTCTTTTATTATACAATGTTGATCATCTGTACATTTTTTCCCCTCATTAAGGAGGTAGGACATCATTTCAGGAATGTAATAGTACTTTAGTTTGGTTTCATTTTGATCTAAGTCTGACTTAGGCCATTATGGAAGCACCTTGACGATATATGTTTATACTATTATCTCTTGGATGGTGGCATGACATAAAATATAGCTTGCCAACCTGTAAATTTTGAGGTGGGTTTTGTCTGTACTCATCTCTGGCTTTCAGGATAAGGAACTTTGACAGTTTTGTAGCTTCTCTATTGTAGAGAACTTTATTCTGTATAAGACGCCTCACAACTGTTTCCATGATCTGTGCAGTAAAACAAGATTTATCAAAATCAATGAAAACAATAAAATAGCACATGCTGTCATTATTCGGTGAATCTTCTTTGTATTTTTTGTTTAGTCAGCAAAAACCATTCATTTGTAACAAGAAACCACCTTTTTCCATTTAGTATTCTGATAATTAAAAATTTAATTGTAATTACTATGGTGCAATCTAGAACACTTTCCTGCAAATGATCTTTGACTAAAAATGAACATTAAAACGATGTTGATGATTTGGAATTTTAAAATCATCTACACCGAGGCAGATCTTTGAAGCCTGACATATTTCTTGCTTTATATCCCGTGTGAACTTGCGATGTAAAGTAGTGGGTTTGAACCCTGTCCCTGTTGTTTATACCCCAGTAACTCAAGCATCTGAAATAACTTTGGCTGACTGCCTACCAGACACTCCCGCACCCCTCACCTGGATGTATTTCAGCCGAATGCCACTGAGTTCCTCTCCCATGGGCACCACAATCTTGTCCACTTTACGTTCATGGGTGTATGGCCGAATGTCGATTGAATCCTCCGATCTCAACTCTATGTGAGATATGAGCAAGTTGGTCATCACTTGTTGGACGCGCTGTGGGTTTGGGTGAAGAACACATTGATGATCAAAAGTATGAGTGAGATAAATAATATAATAGGAAATTGATACTGAAAGGTTCCATAGGTTTCTGCTAAAGGAAAAGAATAGAAAAGGAATCATTTGGGATAAGGTCATACTATTGATTGATGGATGTACCAATAAAACTAAACTACAAA
>JARFNW010089557.1:0-13157 GCA_031763155.1 Dirona albolineata
GTGCACTCCCCCCCCCCCCCCCCCCAACCCTCCCTTTGAAATGAGAAAATGATCTTATTATTATTGTTATTATTACCACCCGGTATCTCCCAAGGATTTCGACTTTAAATTGCTTCAGAAAACATCACCCAACTTTGTAACTTTTAAAGAAGGGGCGTGTTTAAATCCTAATGCGTTCTAAAGTGTATATCTAGAAATGTATAATTTCCAATAAGGATAACATAGAGAGCAGTAGTACTATCTGGTAGTAGTAGTGTATTTATGAATGAGTCGTTCCCTGAAGACTGATGGAAATAATAAGTTGAATGAGATCAGGACAGGATGAGAAGGCGATAGGTTAGAATGCCAGCTTGTCGTTTCATGTCAGGAATTGGTTTTCAATGATTGTTGTACACCTTACGAGATGAGTTGGGTTAAATCAATACGTATGAGATAATATGTCTGGGTTTGTTTGGGTACCTAATGCCTTTCCTCCATGTCATAACATTTACTACACACGTACTTGTAGCTACCATGAGGTCTGTGCCAGTGTTAAAATAGATCTTGACCTGCGACCTCTGGTGTGGCATGTGGATCTTCTACTTCTGCATAAAATCTCAGAAAGTTTTCTTGACTGTTGTCTACTATTAATGAAATGTGTTGGTTCAGAAATTTATGTCCTACAGTGAACCATAACATTTACCATGGTTGCACTGTGCGATGTGTCAACTAGCAACTGGCACCGTGCCCTGTGTTGTAGAATGTGCCGTTTTACAAGGTTGCATTGTGAATTGTGGGTGAGTTGTTTAACTAATAATAATAGGGTTGTTGTTTGGAATGTGTGTTTGGGATAAATTGTTTGCACTGTAAGTGTAAGACGTGTTGTCATATTCATATTATTATAACTGGTTGGCAGGAAATGAGATACAAGAATATTTTAACTAACCTAAGAGTTGATATTGGAAACAACATGTTTCATGAGAATGTGTACACCAGTAAAATGAGAATATGATAGAACAAGAGGAAAACAATGAAAGATTCAAACCATGCCCACACACTCACAACCATACACTCACTCACCACCACACACACACTCACTACCACCACACACACACTCACTACCACCACACACGCACTCACTACCACCACACACACACTCAAAGGGATGAGAAATGGGATGGATGATCAGATGGCATTTAAATATTGACACTATCATACATACCTACACATAAGATCTGTCCGTCTCTCTCTCCCTCACACACACTCACATGCATACACACATACATACACTCACACTAACACATACACATTTTGAATGACTTGGATACACATATTATTTTGTGGAAAAAACCCAAACAAAAACGAGAAAAATTAATGAAAAAATAATAGTTTTTCAAAAAACCAAACTCAACAAAAAACCAAACAAACAAAGAAATGAAACAATTGGCCACTTAGCAACTCATTTTGCACTCTCGGCCTCAGCACCATTGGAATTCAAGGGGTTTGGTTTTTTAAATATTTTTTTTTGTAGTACCTCAGTTGTAGTCCAATTTTTTTTAAAATGACCCCGTTCAAGGTTATTCATTATTATATTATATCAAAACAATAAAATGTTAAATTGTATACAAGAGATGTGTATACAAGAGATGTGTATACAAGAGATGTGTAAATAGGAAAAAGAATGAAGGAAAGATAGTAGGCAATGGACAACACAATTTAAAAATCAACAGGTTGAGCTACGGTCAGAAAAAAACTTTCCGACTCGAATTTTCAACTATCAATAATAATAATAATAATAATAATGATAATAATGATAATAATAATAAAAATAATAACAATATTGCTAGAACGTGTATAATCCAAAACTTCTATAGACATTTGAATAATATCCTCTTTTCTATCTACGCCTATAAATAAAATTAATTCGTAATTCTGACTTTTGGAGGTGTTGTTATCAACGAACACACACAAACAAGTTGCTCTATGACTATAAAATTTCAATTTTAATAAACAAAAATTATTTAAAAGATAAGATAAGATAAAAAAATATTGCTTATTGTTTTTTGCGTCAGAGTGCTAAATTACGGCATTAATAAGACATTCTTAAAAAAAAAAGAAGGAAACAACGTATGACTTTGCAAAATGTATTAATGCCACATGAAAGTTCTAAAACAGACACAAGTCTGGCGATTCAAAGACAGTTTTAAAATCAACTTTGACCAGTTGAGACTGGGTAGGTAACCATGGAAACTGACTGGCAATGAAACTGTTTCTAGTCTACGATAATTCTAGCCGTGGCAGAGGTAAGTACGTTACTACCTAGTCTTGTCTTGGAATGAATGAAAACCAGCCAATAAATTATTATTATTATTATTAACCTCTTCATGCAGTTACAGTTGCTAGAGTTACAATTCATTCAGTGCATTCAAGACAGATGTAGAAAAACTCTAACCAACGTCTTTAACTTTAATGAACTGACAATTTTAATTGTCCACTAGTTTTAATTAAACACATTTTCAAACACATTGTTTTACTGAGCTAAGTCCACGAATGAATAGCTAGGAAGAAGGTACTAGTACCGTTATAATAAAATATAATATACCAAAGATGGGAATGAATTGTAAAGGAGAATTAATTATGAGAATGAAGCAAGCTGGGAGAGAGGCAGAGGAGAAAGAGGCAAGCTGGGAGAGAGGCGGAGGAGAGAGAGGCGTTGTGTACATTACTAAACAGTGTAAGCAAGCGGCCTACGGGTGGTGATCCAAGTACATTGGGACAGCAAACTATATCACCTGTACCAAAGGCACCAGTCTGAACCCGCCTGAAATAACAGACTTTGACTGAAATTATAACTGACATTGATCGAAATAACAGACACTGACTGAAAATAACAGACTTTGACTGAAATAACAGACATTGACTGAAATAACAGACTTTGACTGAAATAACAGACACTGACTGAAATAACAGACATTGACTGAAAAAACAGACACTGACTGAAATATCAGACACTGACTGAAAAAAACAGATGTAGACTGAAATGACAGACTTTTGACTGCACCTTTGAACAGCTGAAATAAGCAGACATGATAATAAAAGCAAACTTGTGTAATAATGAAAAGATTGTGAATGCGTTAGATATAAATGGCTGATATATAAATGTGACGTGTTAGACTTATCTGTTTGTCATCATAGACACACACACATGCGCACACACACACAAATTACAATAATGTTATTATTTTCTTCAATTTTTGTTTTAGTGAAATCACAATCACATTACAATTATAATTACAGTAGGATTCTTGTGTCAATATTTGGACTCTGTCCAGCAACACCAACATCCACATTGAGATGGGATGTCTTGTCGTTTTCAATAACTTTTCAACTATCAATTTTGTTAGCTCTAAAACTAAGACATGTTAGTAATATTGATATGTCCACACTTCAGATGGCGCAGACTGTTAGGGAATAAATGATCAAAAACTTGTGAGTTGTCAGTGAGTGCTTGTATAATTTATATTCAATTTTTTCTTCTCTTCTTCTTCTTCTTCTTTACTATGTAGATCACGACCGTGTATTTTCACAAGTTTGTAATTGTAACCTTTTTTTCAAACACTGTACATATTGGTATGTTAATGCAAAATGTCAAAATGCATACTAAGCTGTATTCATTATATTCATATGCTAGTGTTGAGTGTTATGTTTTATATATCTAGTTGAAATCCAACACACTAAGGCTACGGTACACATCTTCCCAAAATCAATTTGAACCAATCAGTCTGCACTGGCGGAATTCAAATATTTAAGACACAAAAGTAACGACATGTATTTAATTCATATCTATTACTATTATTATATATCGCTACAAGGAAAAACAAAATGAGTAAAAACTGTATGGTAATTGTACTGTTTAAACCGGGTGTTATATATAACAAACAAACTGTGTGTACGTATATAATTATAATAATTATTACTATGTAGAAGAAGGAAGATTATAAACTATACGTAATACGAACTTAAAACTAAAATAACCCAATATTGTGACGTCTAAAAATATGAATAATCATTAAATCATCTTCTTGTTATTTTGTTCGTCTTCTTTTGTTTAGTCTTTATTTTCATAAATTTTTTTTATACCACAACTACAGGTGAATCACCAGCTGTGTGCAAAAATAGCAGTGACATTGACCTTGCCATTACATCATAAGCTTGTTGTAATTAGGTTCCTGTTCCTATTTAGTTGAAATAAAAAAAAATAAATTTAAATACAAATTATTATAATTATGATTGATTATTCAAAAAGTGCGTTAAGACCACAACGACTGTCAATACAACATCTATGGTAAGATAATAGCACACGACTATAACATCATTACGTATCATTTATGGGCACGGGTACATATTATCATATTATTATACGGTGTGTCATATCATCATATGTAATAACAACACACGTAATTAGAGATTACATCTGTACAAATTACTACTACCACTCAAAACTTGTAAATAAACACGGCAACATCGGAAAAATCATTAGTTTTTTTTCTTTTTCTTCTTCAACCGTAAATTAATTAATCAATTAATGATGATATGAGAGAATGAGTGACCGCGGACAAGAACAAGAAGCAAGGTAACACGACCACGACGACGTACCACTACATTATTCAATATCACATCAATCAATCAAACGGAAATGAACAATATACGTTACCACATATCACTTGCCACCACGCAACGGTAGCAGAAGCAAAATGAGAAACACAATAGTCGACTTATAAAATTGGATTGGAAATAGTTTTGTGACGACAATATTATTATTATCATTATTGATAAGACATTGATCTCAGATGGGTCTGAGTAATATTCTTTTTATATCTGAAGATCTTAGCAAAATCATAAGAGTTGATATATATATTTCATGATATATATAGATATATGGCACGTTATTTCTTTGATATAAATTTTGTATTGGTATGGCTAAGAAAACAAAGGTAGGTAAAAATTTAAAAAAATGTGAACAAAATTTAATAAAAATAAAAGGAAAGAAAGAAAATATCTGGATTGATGGTTGGGCCTGTTGTCCTTGATAAAAAATCTATAAATAGATATCTATCATTAGGGCCAACAATGGCGTATATATCAAATGGCAACTTTTCATTGGTTGGAAGATAATGTCTCTCACAAGTCATTCAATGCCTCCAGGTTATGGTACCTCAACAAAACGGAGATGTTGAAAGGTAATTGAATTTACTATGGCACAAATTTAGAACAGGGATAAAACAAAAAATAAATAAATGATTTATTTATTTTTTTTAGAAAAAAATAAACAAACCCCTTACCGCCCTTTATGACGGAAATGAAAGCCCCCCCCCCTTTTTGCTACGAGACCGATGGCCGAAAGGGACGGCTGTCCTGTCCCATAATTCCATTTACGGATATCAACCAGGCGTGTCAGGCCTGTTTAGAAAACTCTGAATTTTTTTAATAGTAAACGGTCGGTGGCGAACTGGGCCAACTAGTCAAGACAAGGGTGGACGGGGGAGATGGCCGGCGTGTTGAGGATTCCTTTCCTTCCGCGTTTGCCCACAAGGTGTCAAATAAACACTAAAATCAATGACATTATTCCATTATAACTATGCCGTCACCAGGGAGCTGATGTTAACACCTTGTTTGTTAATTAATCTCTATGGTAAAAACAATAGGTACATTATGTAAATAAAATGTTTAGAAAATATGGCACTTGTATGCATGTGTATATTATATAGCATGTATATCTTGGTATCATAAATATCAATTTACATCAGTTATGTAATGAATTAGACGCATATATTCTTCTGGGGTTTTTTTTTCTTTCCTACAATAAAATCACTCGGAGATTTCAACTTTAAAAGTTTCACTTTTCGACTCAACATTTGAAACTTCAACTTCAAGACAATGCGTTTAATTCAATATCTATCTATACAAACTAGTTTCCAAAATAAAAATTTTAATAAAATAAAAACAACGAAATAAAATCTAAAAAAAATAAAAATATAATCTAATATTAATATCTTTGGTGATTTTCTGTTCCTCACGTTTTAAGTTTAAGTCTTAGTTGATCCTACCAATTCTCAACTGTTATTTGATTTCAATGTATTATTACTATTATTATTGTAATGATTAAAATACATGTCTCATACTATTTTATATTCAAATTGTCATTTCAATTCAAATACATAAACACTATCCCATCCATATCATAAGAGTATCAAAGACACAAAAAATTCATCCACATAAACATGGTCAAAACTTGATCATAGAAATAAAATAATATTTGTTTAGATTCAATTCCAAGAATCCCATTCATACATGCTTCTCGCAATCACCAACCAATCTACTCATTCCTAGAAAGCACACGATGATGATATTATTCCAATTCCATGCACACACAAATAGAAGAACCCTGTATCTAGTCTGATGATGATATATCAATGGAAACAAATTATGATTAGATTAGGTAAATCAAAGTCAACAAGGCCGTTACTGTTACCACCATCATCATCATCAGTTAGGTGATTGTGAGAAACTCGTCAAACACTAACGGTTACATTTCTACCATCTTCCTTCAAAAAAGTTGTCCTGTAATAATTAAGAGAGCTGGAAAAGACCAAAGAAGAGTTTATATTTAGACTTGTCCCTATATCCTGGCATTGATGTCTTGACAAGTTGCAGCATCCCATTGCCTTTTCACGTAACTATTAGTACTATGTGAAGAGAGATGCCCCTCCATCGGAGACACGTTCCGGTCGTTCCTGGAAATGATATCACCATCTACAACCACACAACACTAGAATCCTGAACCCGTATTCCTCCTCTTCACACCAATGGACGATCATGTGGCAAAACTCAAATTATTTCATCATCAAATATGAGCACGGCTAGCTAAAACCCTAAAAAGCCCAAAAAATATTCCTTGCTTGGCGAACAGGAAAAACCAGACTGGATGCAGATCAAAATTGGTGTAGGTTGTAATTCCAGTGGTTTTTTTTGTTTTATTTTGTAAATTTTGATGCCAGTTTTATTTGACAATATTTTTTTTCTTCTTCCCAACCACAAACAATTCATACTTTTGGCAGTGTGTACAATGTCAGGTTGGATATTTTAGACATTGCACACAAAAGTCAAAAGATTGACTTGCCGAAAATATGGATAGGATGAAAGTTAGGGGTGGGTGGGGAAGGAGATGTGTTGGAATATCTTTTTATTATGGGGGGAGGGGGGGATGAGAAGGCAGAATAAAAGCAAGAGGCATGCAGATACAGGCAGAGATATTAAATGAAGCAAGCGAGAAAGCTCAAACCAGAACATAAACAAAAACAAAAACAATTAAAACATGGAGGACAAACAAAGTGCACACGTAGTAAGCAAAATAATCATGTCATTTCAAATGAAGCCGTCAAACCAGGAGATAACGATCCAAACACCTAAACCCTGTACGACTCCGTGATGATGATTTATTTCACACACAAACATGAAGCAACGAAGAAGAAGCATAAAACATCCAGGAAACTTTTATTTAGATTTGATGGGAAAAAAATAATTTAAAAAAATGAAATGAAATTGGAAATTTTATGTATAATAATAATATAATATAATATATATGTATGTATATATATACACACACACACATATATATATATACACAAAAGGGGTTGAAATAAAGTTTAAAACAAAAACAAGTAAAGCTTGTAATGTAGAACCAGTTTAAAATTCCAATATAAAAATCCTCCAAACCGTTTCTTTATAGGAAATAATTTTTTGAAAAATGCAAAAGATAAAACACACACAAAAAAACAAATAAAACAAAAACCCAAACAAACTAATAAACTGTAAGTTTAAGAATCCATTTTAAAAGGGTAAAAATATAACGGAAATAGTGTCAGGAAATAGTGTCAGGAAATAGTGTCAATTCAAGAATCTCTGACATTTGCTGCTGCACAGTGGTGGAAAAAGTCACTTTCCTGTTGTTGCCAGCACAGCCCCTGACAAAGTCTCGCACAAGTCCACCACTGGTGGCGTCCTTTTAATTGGATCAAGGTACTTGACACCGTTCTTCTAGCTGGTTTCCAGTAAACTGTCAATGCTTAATTCAACTCGCCACTTGACTCTGACGTTGAAAATATAATTGTCAAAACTCTGTTGGTCCCTGTTGAGTTTTGACGATAGGTAGGTAGCTGGCCAGATTGATTTTGTTGTTAAACTTTTAAAAACTATTTTCTTTTATATAACGTGTGAACAAATACAACACATCTGGAGACAAACAGAATAAAGCAATGCATTAAAATGCAATTTCTACATAAAAAAAAAAGAAAGCGCCAGTGCTGAAGCGTGCAAAATGCCATGCAAGATTTGGGCGGGGGTGAAGCTTGCCTGCTGATGCAACAATCATGTCGAAATGGAACGAAGAATTTAATCGACAAACAAGTTCTTCTCTAACAAACATTTTAAAAATAAGAAAAAAAAGAGAAAAAAAATTACTCTAAAAAACTCTGTAACCCAGTCACAAGAGGTTCAACTAAAAATGGACATGACATAAATTATACTATGCGATGAGATAGCTAATTGTCAATTTTCTGTTTTTTCATGAACATAGGTACGTAACACGATGAGATACAATCTTCAGGACACGAAAGTGCTCCTTGAAGTATACGTACTTCATGAAATCTAAGCGTTCCCTTAAATCTTTTGACACAATGTTAAATTGAAATAATCAAAATAACAGATTTCCGACTGAAGTCCTTTTTTTTAATTTTTTAATTTTTATTCCTTTTCCGTTCTATTAAGTGTAAGTATAAGGCAAAAAACATGGCTATGGCACAGTTTAATCTAATATCATAAGTATACGTGTACAGTTTGGAAAATAAAAAATCATTTTAAAACAATTTTTCGTTTTTGTCTCTTTTTTCTTCAATGGTAATAAAATATTTTCTTTTAAAATAAAAAATAAATCATCCACTAAAAGCACCTTTCAGAGACTTACCATGAAAAAAAAAAGAACGACTAAAAATAAAAACAGGAATAGGAATAATATGGCCCTTACTGAGAAGGCATTGATCTATAAATAGTGTTAAGTTTTGGTCATAGATCAAGATGGGTTTGGTAAAAATACTGTTATTATCATAAGGTAAAACAACTTAGGATTAAAATCAAAATGGGCATAGAAATGTAGAAGATTAAAAACAAACATGGAGCACCAAGATGCAAACCGATGCCGCATCAACTCATCGTCGCAAGGATCAAATTTTTCACCAACAATTATTGAAGAACTTTTTTCCCCCTAAAAATTTTGAATCTTCAGTGAGAAAAAGTCACTAGAAGAAATAGGGTCCATAAAACACCCTTTTTGTTTTTTTTACTTCAAGTAATAAATCAAAAATGGGAAAAAATGACCATTATAAGACATTTAATTTGTTTAAATCACTAAGAAAACTAACCAAAAGATGAGAAACCCTCACTGCCAGCGAGGGAAGAAGTGAACTTGATGAAGAGGAAGAGTAAGTTGGAAGATGCAAGTCTCTAGGGTGACCAAATATATATACTGGATATAGTAATATGATTCCTGGTTAAAACCTATCCTGTCTTTCCATGGATATTATGTTACATCTATATTATAGATATATATATAGAGAGAAAATATATAAAACATTAATTTCATCTCACAAAGGATAGAATATATGCATTTATCATTTTCAAAAACTAAAACGAACGACTCATTGTAGCAAGGGCAGACATGGAGAGAAAAGAAAGGAGGAAAAAAAAACATTTGAGGAAAATTTTAGCACGGATTATCCTACTTAAGTTGCAGCATATCAAAATGAGGCATGAACCAGATTTGAGATTGGATTGGATACAAGCAGAAGCGAAAATGAATCTAGCGCCACCTGTGTGTGAAACCATGCTCTATCATTTCACACACAGCATCATCGTCATCACAAGCAAAGAAGGAGAGGGTGGAGGGGGGTTGGTGGGGGAGTAAGACGACATGTCATATACAACCAAAACTATCCAAGGTACAAATTAATGATGATAGTAATCATAATAACAAGCAATGAGATATAGTTGGTCTAATGTAAAGGATAGCAGATATGGCCTCATAGCATTATTATTATTCAAAGCAAATCTGTATTTATCTAACAGCATGGATTGGGAGGGAGAGGGGGGGGAGGGGGGGAGGGGATAGAAATGAGTAGGCTGGTAGGAAACACAAACAGAGATGGATGAGGAGGAAAAGATCCAAGTGGCTATTGCAGGCAGGTGTTGGAAACACACAAAGCCAGGACGCAAGTCTTCACTTCCAAAATATGGAGTCGCCATAGCTAAGCAAGACTTGCCGACAACACGCCGCCTGAATGCATGTTTGGAACTATTATTACATGTATGACAGTCCATGACTGATGTTGGCAAGACAAAAATCATCCACTGGGGAAGTTAATTTAGCAAGATGATCGAATAAACGAATCTAAAAAGTAAAAGTCTATGGAACACCGATCCTAATTCTATTCCACACGAATGATTTTAAGAAATACTATTACTACTATTACTACAACTGCTACTACTATTACTACTATCACTACTATTACTACTATTACTACTGTTACTACTATTACTACTATCATTTGCTAAAATTTACGGTATACTTTAATTTTTGTTTCAATTGGATCTTTCATAAATCGCGTGTACTCCACTCCAACAACTCGTCAAACTAGTGATCTGCCATGTGTTGTACAAACTTACATGGTCCAATTCCATAAAGCCAATGAGTTTCATTTCATTTTTCTCCTTTGAAGAGTTCCGACATACCGTAGCTTACTTCCAAGTTCCTCACTAGACTTAAAAAAGGTGTTTGTTTATATCAATCAACTTTGTTGTTGTTGCGAGTAATGTTGATAAATTATTCTGGTGTTAAACTCAACTGCAGCATGAACTGTCATACACAATAAACAGGCGGATGAAATTATTAATAAAATCCTGTGGAAATTCACTTTTATCAAAACTGGTAGCTTGCTTGCGGCATATCGGGAGATGCATTAAAAAAATAAATAATCAAAACCCAAATTTTGAAAAAAACCTAGAGTGACTTTTAGACAAGATGAATAAATGATATTAGAATTATATTTCTACACGGAGATGAAAAATCTATGGCAACTTGTCTTGGTTCTCATTCCAATGCATTGATTGGAATAATCAATCACACAGACAAAGACATCAATCAATCAATCAATCATAGAAGAAGATATATATATATATAACCAAGTTATAAAACATGGGACAATCACTTCATCTCATTCACAATCAATGTCTCCTTCAATCGTCATGAAATATTACAGTCATTATTACTATACCATTAAACTACCTACAAAAATAATCTGATGAACATAAACATAAAAACATACAAAACCACCTTTCTTATGTTATAATCATCATCAACATCATTAGCATCAATTTTCCTTTTATACATACGTATGGATGTAAGAATCAAACAAAATTGTGAAGCACACATTATGAGTACAACATATTTACATACAATCCAAGAATGAATGAATGAATCAAACACGGTACACACACACACACACATGTCAAGTTATCCATGTCATCATGTAACACGTCCTTGCAATATAGATATTCCAGTCCCATTGAGGTGAGTCGAAACAGACATTCAACGAGACTACAAGGCCTAGCATATCTTCCAGCATCTTATGCTTTCACAGAGAACGACGACAACAGAGTTGTTCTTTTCACTTTAAGAAATGTTTGACAAGCAATTTCAAATGAAGACTACTTATATATATATATATAATCACACATCCACATACTCGCATATACATATATATGGCAGGGTGACAACTCCACTATGCTAACTCTAAGAATTTGAAAATGAAGAGTTACCACGTTTGTGTTGCTCCCCTGCGACACGGTCTGGTCTGATTGGATTGTATGAACAGGTGCGTACATGCGCTATAGATATCCGAAGCAGTGATAAGATTTGGGGGGGAGTGGCGATGAGCAATGGCACTGATTGGCACACAAACACGTACATAAGCAGGCACGTACAAGATACGTACGCACATACATTCCTATGTCGTTAAATCGCGGAATATGGCAGCTATGGGTCTCATTTAAAAAAAAAAAAAAATAGTGACAAGAATGCATAAATAGAGGACATAAAAGCAGCAAGCCTTCAAGGTAGCAGCAATCAAGCCTGTATTAGATTTAGGGCAGAAAAAAGTCATTTTACTAGCCAGAAACAAGTAATTTTACTAGCCAGAAAAAGATAGCGTTGTAAAACTGTTTAAAGAAATGAATTGAATTCTACAATGTGGACTTTATTTTTTCAAGTGCTATATCATATTTTGATGCCTTTGAGAAAAGAAAAAACAAATTACAACAGAGACATAGAATGTCAGTTCTCAAGGAGACTTACCTAACCCTAACCCCAACCCTAACTTACCTAATCCTAACCCTACCTTACCTAATCCTAACCCTACCTAACCCTAACTTACCTAATCCTAACCCCAACCCTATCTAACCCAACCCTACCTAACCCTGACCCTACCTTACCAAACCCTGACCCTACCTTACCTAACCCTACCCCTGACCCTAACCCCACCTTACCTAACCCTACCTAACCCTAACCCTGACCATAACTAACCCCAACCCTACCTATCCCCAACCCTAACCCTAACCCTAACCTACCTATATTCTAATACAACTGTTTTAAAAACAAGATTCTCATACCAAACATCAGATGTAAGTGTTTGTCATTAGACTATGTAGCTTTAATACAGTTTCCAAAAACATTTATTGTTAAAAAATGACGCGCTTCGTCTTTGTCACAATTGCGATGAAGTAAAGTGGAGAGAAAGGGAAAGATTTGTCACAAATTTGGAGTAGAAAGACTGGAGGAAAAAAAATAAATTGATGTAAAGAATCCCTCGCACCAACAGATTCAGGGGGGACAACAAATAAAATTGTTAAAAATATCAGGAATGACGCAATACCTATGACACATTGTGAGCACCCTTCTTATATTATCATTAACAGATGTCTGATGAAGGACATGGGGGATGGAGAGAGAGAGAGAGAGAGAGAGAGAGAGAGAGAGAGAGAGAGAGAGAGAGAGAGAGAGAGAGAGAGAG
>JARFNW010089668.1:0-13156 GCA_031763155.1 Dirona albolineata
TCTCTCTCTCTCTCTCTCTCTCTCTCTCTCTCTCTCTCTCTCTCTCTCCCTCTCTCTCTCTCTCTCTCTCCCTCCCCCCCTCTTCTTACTCTAGCTCCCTCCCTCCTTATTCCTTTCTGTTTGACTTTCTTGGCAAGAACAATGAGTGATGGAATGGAATGATTTTTGATGGGATGTCATTATAATTGTCACTAACTGGTTATGCGGATTGCATTAATCTAATGGAGGTCTCTGTTGGCATAATTTTATCCTTTGCTTTTCCCGTTCTGTAATCTGTGTTTTTGTTTTTGTTTTCGTTATTTTTAATTTAGTTTACCGTAGCTAATAGTTAATGTGATAGATATTTTACTACAAGGTTTGTGTGCATACTGTGATTTCTACAATCTACTAATGGAGGCATGGTGCCTGGAATCTATTGGTTTTTCCCCCATTTTTTTTTTTTCTCTCTTCCATATTGCGTGCAGGCAACCCTCCCAGTGATAGTGAAGCAAGCCTGAGTAAGTACCTTTTAACACGAATCGCCCACAAATGTCAACGATTATGGGACAAGTTTTTTTACGTATCACTATTATTCAATTTATGTTATAAATTATAAATATAGAATAATTCACTTTTCTCATGAACAGTTTTTTTTTCTCCATATGGTTTAAAGTATATAGTTTTCCGTATACCTCTTTAAATGCAAAGAAATGATATAAACCTTGCCAAAGTCATTTGATTTTTGTAGTTGTATACCTAAGATTATGTTTTCAGAAATGATAGTTTGCCTGCATGCATTTGATTTTCATGTATGTTCTGCTGATGATAGTGTAGAATTATCCCTTTGGTCTCGCCTTTACATTTTTTTGTTTACTTTAATCAATTTGGAGACTAAGACTAATGGTGTTAAGTTCTATTCACATTGTGCATAAATTGGTTTTATCCTTTAATATCCCTTCCTTTATCTCTTTATTTACTTTCCATCAATTTTGTCGGGTTGTTTGTTGTTTTGGTTTTGGGTTTGTTTTGGTTTTTTTGTCTTTGTGGGAGCTGTTTGAAAGTTGTTGCTTCATTTTAAAGAAATTTATTCAAAGTTTAGACGAGATTATTGTGCATCATTGAAATGCACACCAATACTATATTTGTACTTTCCCAGTTGTATTAAATAGTTCCTAGGCTCATATTAAGAAAGAAAAAAGATAGGGGAGTCAATTCATTATTGAGAGTCTCTAGCAGGAAGGATAGAATTCATTGTTGAGAGTCTCTAGCAGGAATGATAGAATTCATTGTTGAGAGTCTCTAGCAGGAATGATAGAATTCATTGTTGAGTCTCTAACAATAATGGGCGTGACTATCATTTTTTTCTCTGCCCTGTTTTTCCTTTTCCAATGGAATTTCAATCACCTGTTTTTAAATTTATCATAAACAACTTCTGTTCATTCAAACTAAGAGCTGATGGATGATGACACGACACTAAAAACCAAATTACAGAAAGCTGGATGTTTGATTTTGTAGCCCAAGGTTGTGCCTTCTCATAAGTAAAGTTTCTCTGACACTTGTTGTCAACAGTCAACCCACCAAGTGCCCTAATACGAGTCCAGAACTGTGCATGTTTTGATATGATATGTCAGTGCCTTGTGGCCCATATACTAGACCATCCCTTGTCCCTTTCCGCCTGTTTATTTATTCTTATGATGCTGCCCCCAACATTAAACTTGTATTTGTGACAAGCTGAATGACTTTATGATCTGTGCGTGTGTGAATGTACAATACTCCTCTAACAGTTTTAAGTTGTTTTGTCTATTAAGATAGTCTGTGCATTTGGTAAGTGATATGTTTTGTTGTTGTTAAATTCTCACCCGTTTCAGGTTTTTGGGAGGCAAGATAAAATCAATGAAAATGATTTTTGTCTCGGCTGAAAAGTAGGGTCTCTAGATTTTGTCATTTTTGCACATTACATTGAAGTGTTAACCCATATCGTCACACTCATAAGATAATTGCCTTTGTCAATTTTTTTGTCTGAAATGAGTAGTTGCCATTGGTAAATTGATTTCAGCTAATGATATCACTAGGCGATGAGTTATTTCTAGTACCACGTTTTAAGCTGCTTGACTGCTGAATAACAATTTTGTCTTAACTGAAAATTATAACTTGGCGGCCAACTTTTTAACTCAAAGAAAGCAGGGCTCGTGCAGATGTATTCAAAATTGCTGATGGAAAATTCATAGTCTGATTATGATACTAAGATTGATTGAACAGCGTCTGTTAAGAACATGTAGTTTTCAGGATTAATCAATTTGATTTCAGTCGATTGTTGCCCAAGACATTTTTATAAACACAAACTCTGACAGACTTGGTGACTGAGGCATTAAAAATAACTTTTTACTCTTGTGTTCTCAAAATGCACCCCAAAAAATGACTTTCACAATTATCATATGAGTGTGACAGTGTAATGATTGTTGAAGATATTTCTCCACCATTATATTATGGTAATATGTAGACAGATTGTGGGAAATCTATTATTTCATGATGATTTTTTTTTTTTTTTAATGCAGGAGGAGATGAACCTATCCTATCTTATGAAACCGTGGTACAGCAAGAATGTAAGTAAACTGTATTTGTTTTAAACTTGATATTAGTATACATCTGCCACGGGTCGTCCTGTTGGTGTCTGTCTGTAATGGGCCACCAGTGACATCGACCATTAATAATAATAATAATAATACATAACATTTATATTGCGCTTTCCATGCCGACTTAAACCGGTTTGACATCTCAAAGCGCATTTGGTACAATGTAAAATTGAATAAAAAAAGGTGACTCAAGTATATTACTGACTCATGAGTTGCATGAACCAAAGGAATGTTACAAATTATGCAAGTTATTTCCTACTACACGTGAATGGCCCTTTCCTTCAGTGGATAATTTTTTCATAGAAAAAGATTGCTTTAATTTAATGAGAAACAAAAGTGTTGTTTTCTGTCATTTTGTGATTGTCCAAACTTCAGCATTCTGAATCTGAATGAGTCCATGGATCACGTCTATCATCATGTTAAATGACCCTCGATCAGAATCGGACGATGACTGTTGATTTTGAACCTTGACCAGTCTAGTTCTGATGGCTCTTTCTGAGAAGAAGTGATGGAGAGTCTGAGCTGAAAGTGAAATTCGACATTATTAATCGAAGCTTGAGGGATTTGAACTTTATAATCTACCAATGTGCTCAAAACACCCTATCTTATTACCTCCCAAATTTCAAGAAAAGCAGATATTTGGGCGTGGCAGTTGGAATGACGAGTACGATACAGGGAATGACATGTTAATTTTAAACTCTTAATCACTGCTTTGTATATTTTATTTATTGATTTATATGCTTACATTGGTTTTTGTTGGGTTTTTTTACACCAGTGAAATACACCCGACCAGTCATTATCCTTGGGCCACAGAAAGACAGGATTAATGATGACCTCATCTCAGAATTCCCCGATAAATTTGGCAGCTGTGTTCCACGTAAGTGATGACTCATCTGTTCTTGTTTGTTCATGATCAAGTTTAATAACAAAAAAAGCCATACAGTATACAGAATTATCAATGATTTTACACTTACAACTGAAAGACATCTTTGGCTCATTGATGGAAATGTTAATGCC
Organism: Dirona albolineata; assembly: GCA_031763155.1. Lineage (NCBI taxonomy): Eukaryota > Metazoa > Mollusca > Gastropoda > Nudibranchia > Dironidae > Dirona > Dirona albolineata. The sequence goes on from JARFNW010089668.1 coordinate 3,630, forward strand.
CATTCTGTTGTCAGTGTTCAATAAACATCTCATAGTGCTTGGTCTTTACCTGTTGTAATCGCCACAGACCAAATGAATATGCTGCTGCTATATGTCATCAAAGCCAAACTCTACGACCCAATCATACCTGATATTGTCTTTGTGGCCAGGATGAGTGTTGGTTTTGAGTCAATTTTTTGTCTCAAAATATCTTCCTTTTAACAAAATATATTTTGACCGTTACATTTTTAATCATATCAATACAATGTTTTAAGTTTTAGACAAGATTGAACAAAATGACAAATAATGATGCAGAATGAGGTGGAATGAACATACAAAATTTGATTTTAGATTATGAAAAATTTATGGTCATTTTGCTTTTTTTTTTCAAAGCTAAGACTTTTCCTCCCATCTTTATTGTAGATACAACAAGAGAAATGCGTCCCCATGAAGAGAACGGACGAGATTATCACTTCGTATCATCCAGAGTACAGATGGAGCGCGATATTCAAAATCACCTGTTTATAGAGGCAGGCGTATATAACGAGAATTTATACGGGACGAGTGTAGCTTCAGTCAAGGAAGTGGCAGAACAAGTAAGGCTGGGTGACCAAAGTAGTAATGAATTTAACCAATGTTTGCATGCCTCGGTCAGGAGAATGATGATGATGATGATGAGATAAGATGGATAAGATAACCAATGTTTAATCATTTAACTGTTTGTGTCATTCTGACTCATTACGTGGTTGTTTGACCTTTGAATGGAATAATTATAAGTAGTTGTTATAGTAAGAGTTATTGATGATGAGAATATCCTGGATTAAACTGGATTAATCAATGTCACTACCTGGATAATATATGTTCACTTGACTTTGTTCTTCCCCAGGGCAAACATTGTATCCTAGATGTGAGTGGAAACGCCATCAAGAGATTGCAGGTGGCCGGTCTGTATCCAATCGCTGTCTTCATCAAACCCAAGTCTGTCGAATCCATCATGTAAGCCACAATTATGATTACAGTTATTATATGACTACAAATGCCCCATTGTTTCACTGCACGTATTGCCCCAGCTGGCAGCAACTTTTTTTTAAAGGGGGAGAGGGTGTGTATATTAGAGCCAGCGTGTCTTTTGGAATGAATATGGTATACAATATATATATATTTATTTATTTATTTATTTTAAATTAAAGATTGATACTGACAAATTGTATATTAATATTCTACAGGGAAATGAACAAACGGATAACGGAAGAGCAAGCGCGAAAAACATTTGAGAGGGCCATGAAGCTGGAGGCTGAGTTTGGAGAGTATTTTACAGGTTTGTGTTTAAAGAACAAAAGACTTAATCCCTAGAGGTGACTTTTGACCTCATTTGACTTATGAATCTAAGGAATGTTGCAATCACACATCATGTGCTTAATCGCAATGTATATCACTGCTTGAAAGAAACACGAACCTGCCCAAATACATATTGCAACAAGAAGGTAAACAACTTGACTCACATCTGTGCTGTTGGGTATGAGGAAATGAAAGAAATGTTTGTATTTGGGTTGGCCACTGTTTAGAAACAATGAACCGAAAGTCTCTTTCCCTCGTCAACCAGAGTAAAAGAAGTTACTGTAGTTTATTAGTTTGGACACCCCCACACACCCATTCTCCCACACGCCCATCCTTTGCTGTAGCAAGGGGTCAGTGGAGCATGAAAGAAAGGTCACAATGATGAGAGAAGTGAATGCCTATGATTTGATTTATGATTTTTTTTCTAGTTATTTTCTTTGCAAGCAAATCCCTTCACAACCTGTTGTTTGTTTGGGGTTTTTGGTTGGTTTTTTTTTCTCCAGATAATGAGTTCTGATTATCTTATTTTGTAACCCAGCTATAGTTTTATAATGTGTGTGTTGGTCGTCATCAGTTTTAGTTAATATGAAAACATTCCATTCATTAATGAACCGATACACTTTTTAAACATCTAGTATCTTCTACAAATAATACTTTGTGGTCAATTCTTAGAAGTTGTGATATTATTTAATTTTAATTTTAAAGACTTTTTAATGTATATATTATTATTATTATTATTATTATTATTATTATTATTCACGCTTTCTCACTGTTTTTCCTCTCCCAGCTGTCGTCCAAGGAGACACTGCCGATGAAATCTATGCAAAAATCAAGGATGTCATCAGTGATCAGTCTGGTCCTCACATCTGGGTACCAGCCAAGGACCGACTATAAAACAGATAGATAACTCCTTATGATAAATAATCCACTTTATTGTTACTCAAAAATCAACTTCCGTCTTTTACATTTTACTCCTCTCATCTATACACAGCTAATCACCATCATCATCATCATCATCATCTTCATCATTATCATTGTCATTATCATTGTCATTATCATTGTCATTATCAACTGTCAAATCTTTTCGAACATTTTCTCATTCAGTGCTAACATTGCTCACTCACACATACACCATCGAGTCGGTTCAGCAAGTGAAACAGTAAATTCCAAACCTTAAGATGTTTTTATATTTGTTTGTATATTGGACTTTGAGAGGATACTGACTTTCAGGATTTAAGAAATAGCCTTATATTCCTGAATTTGTGTCATCTCCTGATATAATCGTTTCTGAACACGCCCACTTGGAGCAATCTGAAATGTTGTGGTCATCATTTCATTGTCATTTAGGTCAGTTTTCAAAATGTTATGTTACCACCGTCTTGCACAGTTCATGCAAAACGGTTGGAATTTATTGTACCATTATTTAATTTTTCCCTCTACAGTTTAAGAAAAAATATATTTATATATCTTTAGTGGCATTTTACTTAGTTTTGTTTTTGTTGCTGGTCATGGAACTCACCTCTACAGTGTTCAAAGCATATTGTAATTTTAAATTGACTGTTGCAGAAGGCCCTCTTCACACTCATCCATTTGCGTGTCGCAGACAGCATTGGTGAGGCTGTACCTAGGCCATCAACGTCAGTTTTAACTTCACTGTGATGGCCCATTGATAGACAAATATATCTTGCTATACCTGGTAGGGGTCTACCTATTTTTCTTCATTCTTTATAACTACTATCCATTCCCTTGTAGCCATTACAATTGTGTTGAAGTGGTTCTTGCCTGAGAAGCAAATGTATTTGGTCCAGCGTGAGGATTCTGAAATGTTGAGGGGTTTTTTGTTTTTTTTAGCTTTTTATTTAGATGGAAGTTGAAAGCTTTGGCTAATAATAATCAGGAGTTGTAACAATAGAGTCAAAAACAAAATCCAACTAAAATTTGTAACAGTCTAGAATAAATCCTCAATTAAAGTGGTGAGATGCTAAATTACAGAATGATCCTTTGTCTCTGTGTCAGAGATGAAGTGAACAAATAATAAATAGATTTAAAAAGTTATCATTATTAATCCACAAAGTACCACAAATCATTTTAGTACATGACATTCGTCACTGTGATGTGCCATTGATTGGGCTTCATGTATAACCTTTCTTTCCTCTGTCCCCACCAATGTGTGTTGTTTTTTTTGGGTTTTTTTTAACCATTACATAACAAAATATATATTTTAAAAATATGGCAGATGGAGTGCGACTGAGCACTTTGGGCAGCTTATGTAAGAATAGCTACAGAGGATTCACTTTATTTGTTCTTTAGCATTTTTAACTCTTACTGTGTATTCAGCATTTCCAAATCCGTAGTTTCGTGAAATTTGGATTGTTTGCTGAGAAAATTGATATATCATAAGTGAATAAATAGTTGGAGGGGACCATTAGGCAGTGTGTTAGGCAGTGTGTTATAATGCACACAATGGTACAGTTGTCAAGTTCCAATCTGTAGAACTTTGATTGTGGGTTGGCCTGTCACGCCAACTTCTCCTTCCAACTCAAACAGTTAGCAAAATGGGAACTATTATAATGAAACCGGTCTAGACCAAGACTGAAAACAGCATCCATTTCTGATCCAGAAGCGTCATTATCACAATGATAGAATGTGCTCCATAGACGGTGAAATACTGACGTTCGAACAATCGTCAAGTTTAAAAATACTCATCTTTCATTGGAATCAAACAATTTGTTGATGTTTTTATACGGCAAAGCAGTGATGGGGCTATCTCCATGCCCAGCCATAAAGTGCTAGCATGCAAACACACAGGTGCCCTGACCAGCACTCATGGGTGGACAAGGAGCTGGAAAGTCTGTGGAATTTGAAGTTAAGACAAGCAGGTGGTCAGCTTACTGTGTGAAATCGAACAATTTTTGATGAACAAATTAGCTGCCGAATCATTTGATCAAGGAAAAAATAATTCGTAGCATCTCTGGTTTATGCAATTTATGACACACGCTGACACGTTACGGACAGCTAGAAATAAGACAACTGTTGTAGTTTTCAGTGTCTCGTCATGTGTAAAGGGGATAATGCGTTGTGTGGTATTAATGTACCTGTTTTTTTTGTCACTTTCTATGCGGCGCTTGTAACTTTGTTCTTAATTTGAGACGAAAAGTCAGATGAAATAAGGTCCAGATCATTGTGTTGATGAAATAAAAGTATCATAACTGTCTCATTGGTAAAAACATTACATCACCATCTCGCTACTCATCGTCAAAAAATATTTTTTCATTCTGAAATTTGATTTTATGTTTTTAATGTGTTTTAAAAATTTGCTTCATTTTAGATAGATCTTTAATTTTAGAAGTTGTATTGCTTGCCATGTATAATGAGCCTTAAATATCCAGTATTTATTTTGCCTGCAGAGTGATTTGAACATCATTTTGGTCCGTGGCATAGTGGTATTGACTGTTATCCTAGCATTTTACAACAAACTAGAAGTAGCTAGATACAATTTGAAATGATGTAGATAGATTTTGGCAAGCTTTTGATTGAAATATCCTACTTTCAATGCTTTGTTTAAAGCGTCGGTAAGAAACAACAAAGCAAAATAATAAAATTGACTGCAACATTGAAAGGTCGCTGAAATGCAGAGGGCATTTGATTCATGTTCCTCCAGCCGTGCATTCTTCTAAGGGCCTTGCATGTTAAAATAATGCATGCTGCATTAATTATACCAACGGAAATCACTAGGGCATGAAATCCAATACCAGATTGTATGACAAAATGATATATTCTATACATGATTCTTATGACCAGGATGTTGATGACAAAAGACAGTGTGGAGGAGATGTCCTCCCAACAAATAGAGTTTCAAAGCGATGAAATCATTTCCCCAGAAATCATCAGAAATTTGAACATCTAATGTTTAGTTTGAGTGGATCCTTTGACCTGCAGATGAAATTTATAATTTACGGAACTGTCTTACTTCTTTTTTTTTCTTTTTCTTTTTTTACTCCATCCAGTACTGTGGAATCCATAAAATTATTGAAATTGTCATTTTATCTAGAGGTGGCTGATCCAAAATGTCATGACGTGTTAGGTGCTTAGAACAGTTAAGGTACCATTGGGATAAAGGTATACCTCCCCATTGCTGAATCATTATCTAGTTCATTATAAATAACACATTTGTTTCAGTGGGTAATTGTGATTACCACAAATTTGTTTCTGTTAACTGTGAGTGTGTTTCAGTTTTTGTGTTAAAAAGAAATAAAGGTTGTGGATACAAGTATTTTCAATATCCTGATTTTAGTCATCCATTTCAGATGTACAGCATAGAGATGTTTTACACTTAAAGTAACCTATTATTATAAACTGTTGTTATTGGCCTGCAAGGTTTGATTTTAGGACATTTAAATATAGCAGCACATTTATTTTGTATATTATTTAAAGTTTGGGTCTTATACTTTATGGATTAACATGATTAATCTGTACGTTAGTACGGGTTTGCTTTTTTTTTTTTTTAAAGGCAGTTGTTTTTTTATAATGTCATTTTATCCTATCCAATTTTAATTATAATCATGAGTTTTAAGCGGTAGTTTAAAGTAATAATCTGTGCAATCAGTTCTGCTATTATTATTATTATGTAAGGCTTAGAAAGACTAGTGAATGTTATGAGGCAGATTTGTATGCAACTATTATGAAGTATTCACTGAAAGAAATGTCATATATATATATATATATATATTAATATTATTATTTGTTTTGTTTTCTTTTGTCTGATTGAATAGAGAAGTAATCTGACAGTAATGCTCTATTTCATTCAATACATTTTGTATCAACAACTGCTTCATGATAACTACTTTTGCCTGCGAAATGAAAAAATGAAAGCTGGGACTGGGAGTGAATGAAAAATGAGAGGGGAGAGTCTGCTTCCTCCATATTATATTTTACACCTTTTGGGTTTTTTTCTTCTTCTTTAAAATATTTTTATTACTGTAAAACATTATTCAAATAATACCGCTGAAGAGCCACTGGTCATATGTTAAATTTATTTCATTCAATGTCCCATTATAATTTTATGTATCCATAATCATGTATAACTTAATATAATTCACTGAAGAAAGTATGTTTTTACTGTAACTGTATGATTACTGGCCAAGCTCTCAATTATAATGGATGGAGTTTGGAAGAGATGTAAAGAATGAAACCAGTCAGCCTTGTATTGTACACTATGGAGGAGGCTTGTGTTGTATAGGAATAAAGGCATTATGATTCTTACAATTACCCTGGGGTTTTTATGGATTTTTTTACTTGTTTGGCTAACCTGTCTGGAACAGCTCAAATTAAACACTGTTTTAATTGATGTTGGATATAAATGAAAGAAATGGGTAGTTGCGGAACAAATGTTTTTTGGACTTAGCATTTTCATGCTCAGTAGCAGGATTGTTTTTTAAACTCATCTCTAAAAACGTGGAAATCTAGGAGTTAGTGACAAACTAGAGGTAGTTTGGACTGTTTCGCCTTTGCGGGTTGACAACATTGGAAATTTCTGAAAATAAAATTGTCTTATTGATTTGAAAATGAGGAGATTCTGGATCTGAATCCCATTGCATGGTTGTAATGGACGACTAGGAGGAGTTTCAGGTCTCGTTACTACGCTATCTCTGCTATTACCAAGATTTGCATTAATTTCAGGTTGTTTCAATGAGAGTGAGAGAAAGAAATCACTCAAGATAATTTGACCATTTAAATAGGATGAAGGAAAATAAAATCCTGAAAAAGATTGTTAATGCACTGTGGACGATGTCCCACGGTAGACCAAAGAATAAAGAATATATACTGAGGGAGGTAATATCAGAAAATGTTGAAAGATTTGTGGAGGAAATTTGTTCATGATAATGATAATTGAACCTAACAACACCATAAGGTACAATAGACATTGAAAAAGAAATCAACGATTTGTTGGGGGTTTTTTTGTATTGTGGACAAATTATAGTGATTTGAACACTACTAGTGCTAGTCTTAAATTCCTGATCAATTGATTTTTCCATTGCTGTGTCCAGACCTATTATTATGTCAGGGTGCCTTATGTGTCAGCATACAAGTCTGTAAAAAAATATTATGAGACCCGCTGAAGACAATCGTGTGCAGATATATATGACAGGAATTTGTAGGCGGCTTCTGGGAGGCGAGGACAAAACAAGACCAGCAACGTTTCGACCAAGGGCTGTCATATTTATAGGGCAAGATCGCTAGGTTTTCCCCAGCAACCTGACCTTGCTATTCAGTACCGAAAACAAATTATGAGATTCCTTATTCACCATTGGAAAGTTGTTTGTCACGTTACTTTTTACTCACAATAGAACGACCTTGGGGAAATGAAAAACCCATCCAACAGTTTTGACCTATTTGCATACAAGTGGGTATCGTTTCTTTGTACAATGCAGGACATGGAACTGGTCCTTACATTGCTTTATGGTATAGGTGGGTTTTGAAAACATGTAAACAAAAACAATACCAGGCCTTGTACTTGGTTAAACAGGGCATTAATCAGGTTTTCCTGCAAACCCAGACATTTTTTTAAAGTTTCAAAGTCAAAGACATAGTCAAATAGTAGAGCTGTGTCAAGTCGGAAATACAACTCTTTCAACACCCTAGGACGGTTCACGGCGCTGAATCATCCACCAGCACTGACTGAATTGTCCCACAACATTGGATCGCTTGTTTTCTTATATAATTTTCGACCAACTCTTGCGTCTTTATAGGTTGAAGCCCCCAAGGGAAAAACAGGGAATGTCCATTTTGACCATTTTAAGAAAACAGAAAAATAAAGTTAAGAGACTCCCCATGCAACATAGGGTTATACTTTTGATATGAAACTAGGCTATTTTCATAAGACCGATATTACTTGATTAAAAAAGCTACATTCTTTTAATTGTCATTATTTGTGTGAGAGAGAAAAAAAAGTTTAAATTGGGGTGGATTCACTACATCTGATTTTTGTACCTCTTTATCACTAGTCCGTCTGGTCTATCTATCAGCCATATAACCTTAAAACTCAATAAAAATGGACATCCCCTGTTTTTCCCTTGTGGGCTTCAGTTATAGTCTGATAATACGTCACCGTCTTCTCCACGCACATCAAAGAATAGGACAAGATCGTCAGAAGGTTTTCCCCATCAACTTGACCTTGCTGTTCGGGAAGTACCGAAAACAAATCATGAGATTCCTTATTCACCATTGGAAAGTTGTTTGTTATGGTCCTTTTTACTCACAATAGAACGTCCTCGGGAAAATGGAAAACCCATCCAACGGTTTTGAGTTTTGACCTATTGTCCTCGCGTCCCATTTGACCCCCCCCCCCCCCCAACTCTATTGCGGAGATGACGTAACGTCTTGTTATTATGTCGAACGAAGGAATGAGGGCTGCTGGAAGCTAAACAAAAATCGTATGAAAAAGGTACCGGAACTCCAAACAGGTGAAAATGATGTAGCTTCAATTGTAAAACAAATAACAAAACAAAGAACGTTTTGGGGTTTCCCCATCATCGGCGAACAAACACAATAAAACAAACAAGCCGGTATGTCGTTCGACACAATATACACGACTCTGATACTGATACTGATACTCAGTGATACCGCCAGCTTGAGATTGCCTTACCGGCTTTAAAAAAAATATTCTGTTTTTTGTGTTTGTTGGTTGATAAAGGGGAAACTCGAAACGTTCTTTGGTACTATGTTGTAGAGTCTGACACAAGACACAGACACACGCTCTAACACACACATACACACACACACACATGTACACACACACATGTACTCACCTCCCAATCCATTCCCTTTCACCACTACATTTTAATAATAATACTTAATAACGCACGATGTGACTTTGACTTTGCCAATCAAATAAGTCATATAATGGACTTCATAAACATTATTGCCCTGCTATAGTAATGCGAATTTGAAACTAATTCAAGCGGATTTTCAAAATTTAATTTTCGTTCCATCAATTAATTACAATTGGTCACAATCCCAATTATTCTGGTTGTCATCCTATCGGAGACGGACGATAAACTCGGAGGTCCCATCGGTTGTAAGCAGCGTTGTCCCAAAAAATATATTCACGTCTAAAAGGCCGCGTGTGTCGTATTAAGTGTTGAGTGTCCCATTGCTTTTCCGGGGCAAATGTAAAGCATTGAGGGCATGGTGATGATCGTGAATAAGCG
>JARFNW010089779.1:0-13155 GCA_031763155.1 Dirona albolineata
GATGATGATGATGATGATGATGATGATGATGATGATGATGATGATGATGATGATGATGATGATGATGTTGATAATGAGGGAGAAGTGACACTGATCATGAACAGGAGAATATTGCTTTAATAAAAACCAACATCGAGACAGGGACTTACCAATTAACGTTCATCTCACGTTTTTTGTCGGTAGATAGCTAGTCGATACTCCCGAATAACAAGGTTAGATTTCGGAGCGTGTGGTTTGTGGTGAATGTCTACTAATTACCTTGTCTCACCAGGGGTAAGAATGATAGGATAGCCTTCATCAAGTCTGATGACTAACCATCCAGTAATTGTAATGGTAATAGTAATATTATTCCTCCCACTGATTGGAATGGTATTCAATATCCACACGTGGGGCAGAGCAGCACACAGACCGTTCAACTGGGCCAATAGACATCTTGTAATTAACTATTACCAGGTACCCTAGGCCCTAGGGCAGTGGGGCACCGGCCCTTTGGCAGGTCTTTGCCTACAGGCATATAGTTACAGCGTCGAGCTGGTTAGGGGTCAACGCCCTCACACAGTACACAGCAAGTCGTGTCAACGACCACCCATCTCTCTCATTCTTATAGATTTGCTGTGGATGCAGGTCACATAATGTTGACGTTCTCTCTATTTACGTAGAAGTATGTGGAGAGAAAGATGAAACTAGCACTAGCTGAAACTGACGCTGATGAGACCGGCATTGGGTGGAGTCAGTGCTAGAGTGGGTAGATTGCAAGCTCAAGATAGTGAGATCCTGGGTTCGAAACCTGGCAATGTTAGGCCAAAAGTTAAAATTTGGGAAAGATTTTCATAGCATATTTCATTAGTGAATGAAGGAGTGGCATTTATATAGCGCTTATCCACGATCAGGTGTGAATGAGTGTCCAGATAAAGGCAGCCACCGATAATGTTAGTGACGATGCGCCTAATGAACAGCTCCTACTGTGATCATATCCATGGGAAAAAGAAATATAACGTATGAACGCAACAAAACATAATAATTATCTTTAAATGTGGAATTTAGGACGAACATGTGATCATCCCACTGTGTCCAACTGAGTGGTGTCATGAGCAACAAATCATATCCCACATTAGGGGCCCGTCATCATGGAATGTGCCTAACTAGCAGCTCCTGCTCTATGCTCCACGGAAGGTAAGATTCTAGTCACCAGCATCCCCACCACCCAATAAATCAATTATTATCAATACATTAAATTAATCTCACGTGGATTCTGAGCAACATTGAACAATGTCTTTCACATTACTAGTAAAGGCGTTTAAACACAGTAGGCTGGTCTCTATTTAAACCTGGTTGGCTCATCTCCAGCTTTTCTTGAATTCCTAAATCATAAAGTCTTTGGCTTTGTGTTCAGCCATGCACTGTGGCCAGTACAAGATAATATAACAAATTACTCTGCACTTTGGGTTTTGCATAGGATGCCCTGTAGCCTCCTTAGGTGCCCTGGGCTGGGCATGGAGCTGGCCTTTACATTGTAACCCATTTCTAAAGAGGACTGGATCATAAACAAACATCACTGCTTTAAAGGAAAATCAAAGATGACACTTAATTAGGAAGGAAACTCAACGTTTTAAATGAATAAAGATTCCATTTTTATTAGGTACAGGCAGGAAAAAAAATATTATTAAAAGTTTCAATATATCAATAAATTAAACATATATATTTTTCATACTATCTCATTCCCAGCATGAAATTAGCTACACACTCATACACAGACTAGCATATACCATTTTGATACACATAACATACCAATTCACACATATTCACTTGACAAAGACATACATCTGAACTCCTTTCCGTTTCTGTTGGAACTAGTGCCACAAACCCACTGAATTATGAATGAATATTATCAAAGCACCAACATACGCACATAAAAGGAATGCAAAAAAAAGATTAAGGTATATATAGCTTCAAGTGTAACACGAGTAACAAACACAGAAAACATAGATCACAAAAAGCAAAAATGGTATTCTCAAAGACGTTTTCATTTTGGTTAGTTTGTTTTACACTTGAAGCAATACCAGTATCTTTTTTTTTTAACTTCTGGCAGCCTTCAATTTCAATCCAAAATACACTCAAAGTACCTCAAAGTGGTAAAGAACTATCTCATCTCATCTTGTCTTTTCTCCAAAACTTCACTGGTTTTTTGTTTTTATTCTTAATACTTGTCTCAAAATTCTTCATAGAAAATATATTTTGGTAGCTTCAAAGGCTATTTGCGTTTTGGACATAAGCAATTAATAAATACAGTAAAATATTTCAATTCTTTAAAAAATCTGTCTGCATTCCTTAAAAGTGATACCTTTAAAATCGCATGTCTTAATAAATTGTTGCAGCATAACTTTGACAATTTTAATAGAGCAACTTTCATTTTCATTAAAGTTAGAGCTTTGTTAGCACCATGTCGCGTTCATTCATTCATTCATTCGCAGCTTGTCAATGCATCTTCTGACCTTTAAAGGTCTGTGTCAGTTTCACATACAAAGAAAAACTTGACATCAAACATTCCTTCCTAATTGCCCTATTAATTCTACACCAGCTTGCACGAATGCCACAAGAATTTCATCAGCTTTGGTCCATTTGTTGTTATCGTTTGATGTGTATGTCCTCAAATTCTCCACAGTTTGTAACATACTTTTCAAGAACCTGAGACAAAAAGACCAAGAAAGGGAGTCAATGAGTCATTTTTTATTTATTTTTGCATGTGAAAGGTAATGATCTATGCAGCAATGATCAAAGAGTTCATACAAGAGGTCTTTGTCTATGCAGGAATGGTGCACAAGACAAATGAAATCTAAGGTCAACATGCTGACATTCCAACAACTATAAATAGCCTAAAAGTTTCTATGGATCAAGAATTTAAGACAAGCTGGTGATTAGCCAATTAAGCCTTAAGTCTTAAATGATAAAAAAAACAAAAACAACCAAAGTAATCATAGAACTCTTTTATGAGAAAAGGATGTAAATGTTAAAGTGGATCAGACAGAGATGCCCAAAGACAACAGCACAACGAAACTCAAAACATGCGGGCGGGGTAGTATAATACTTTATGATAGGATTCTTCAATTATTTAAAAAGAACATAAACAAGTAGAGGGATCTCAATTCATTCACAAAATAAGTTTCATTTTTATCTCATTCAAGTATAAATGTCAATATCACATTATTTTGGCATCAGTGATCATGAGGTCAGGCGGCCTGATTTGATCTAGTGAAATCCTGGGTTCTAATCCTGGCAGCTCTACTCTATTTGGGAAAGAATCTTTGCACATTTTTTCATCACTTGATATGGGTACTGAGAATGAGTACCTAGCCACTTTTCATCACTTGATTTGGGTACTGAGAATGAGTACCTAGCCACTTTTCATCACTTGATTTGGGTACTGAGAATGGGTACCTAGCCACAGGCAGAGGAAGATATTGTCAGCACTGGTATTCTAGTATAGTATGATGAAGCCTTTAGGTCTACTGTAAGGATATTAAATGGTATGGCATGCTGATTGTTAAATGATGTAATGTCTGAGGGTCTGTACTTATACGAGGAAACAGACTACAAACCCATCTTTATCTTTATCTTTGTTGTGGAAAACAAAGGTTTATCAATTATATTTGCAAGTAAGCTATTGCATTACATCATACAGTATAGTTGTGAAACACATTAGAAATTTCAAAGAAGAGAATTCTTACTTCTGCACTCTTTTAAAAGGCGCAGTCTGCCCTGGTTGGTTTAGAAAGTCAAACAGCCAAATCCACACGATGGTTTGATAATTTGCAGCTAAAACCAGGTTTGGAATTCTGCAATCAAAAATATAGTTGTTGAAGATCAAACAATAAACGGAGAAGACTTTTACAATTACAAGACAATGAATTGGTTAAACTTCTCCAGTTTCTATAGTTGATATGTGAAAACCTGAAATGCAATGTCATGGTGTCTGGTCCAGATACAATTAATATTGAGCAGTGTATTGCTTCTTGTACCAAACAAGGTTTAATGGCACAGCGTGTTGATCACCTACTTGCCTTAAAAATCTTGATCCATTGAATGTTCAGTTTTGTATCGGGCCATGTGTAATGACAAGTCACCAACTTGCACTTTTTTGTATTAATGTTATCTGGGTCTGCACATTCATGCTTTCTGCCTTGTATACTCTTCTCGGTCAGACACAGAGCTGGTCCCTATACTGCTTAATCAAGTAATTACGGGGAAAGGATAAAAAAAAACAAAAAAACAATGAATAATAAGCATAACTATGAAAGCTTACAAATATATCAGCCTTTTCATGTTGTCCCTTTGTCTAGATCGCAGAATTCGGTTGTCTAGAGCTTCCTGTCTCTGCTCAAGAGCGACCTTTGTTTGGTCAAGAACTGTGAGCATCTCCGAGATAATTCGATGCATCAAGCCAACAATCTCACTCTCTGAAATGTCAGATTGAAGGCATTTCTCTTTCCTCTACAGAAAGGAAACAAAATTTTGTTATGATTTCATTTCAACTTCCACATTTTATTCTCTACTCTTTCAACCACTTTCACAGTTCCAAAAGGTTTATTGTCTCACTTTAAAGGGAAGAGGGGATTAGTGTCATATGCATGATAAGCATACATAATAAATCAAATTCATACAATTAAATTTGTTGTGTCTTACATCTAAACGCTCACACACCCATATACTTGCACACAGACGCACACAGACACACACACACAGACACAGACACACACACACGCACATACACACTCCAAGTTCTATCATACATGGACCTTTGCATAGTATGTACAATCTTTGAAAAAATAGTGCCAACATTTTTTTTCAAGACTTTATAGTAAAAATGTCTTTTCAAATACATCTTTATGAATTAACAAGGAAAAAGCTCCAAACCTGCCATCTATGTAGAGTAGAAACTCTTTTCCTCAAAGCTTCACCAACAATGTCATGTATGTCACTAAAAGGTGTTGTTACTCTGTGGTGAAAGAAAAAAAAAGATAATTATAATTCACATTTGTGAAAATAATATGTCCATGCTACTAAACGGTTTTTTCAGTGTTTGATAAACATAATAAAAAATAATAATAATAATTTATTTTTGCACAAATAATATTAGAAAATTTATAACAATGAACATCATACAGATTAATATGGTATCTGAAATATAGAAAAACAAGAGTGAAGTTGATTTCTTAACTTGTTCTGAACTACATAAACTTCTTGACAATCTGACCAATGCATTTTTTAATGATCAAAAAGGGATGATTCAATCATTCATAAAAGACTTGGTGGCAGGCTTTCTACGAGTGGTTAGTACCTGAGAAATCCAATAGAATTAAGATGGGGATATTCAGGAGGGCCTTCTCTTTGCATGCCATAATGCAAGGAGACAGATTGGCGAATATTTTTCTTTTAAATTACACATAAAAAATGTTTATATCCTCTTGAGATTTTCCTGTATTTGGGATGAAAAATGCTTCTTGAATTTGTTCTAGGATTATCTTAAACATGTTTGAAGATTTTTCTTCCAGTGAAAAAAATAAAAGTGCAACAAGGCATACCAGCCATGCTTTGATGTCCATAACATTTACTAATCGCACAGTGTAGCGTCCTTGAAAATGTTGCAAAAAGTAAACATGTAAAGGAGACCAAAAAAATTGGACCAAAGTAAGCTCTCTTAAGTTTACACTTCTAAAAATTTGATAAATCTCTTAGCTTCTTTTCCTTTGTCCTGGTTTACATCTTTCTATTGCTTCTCAAACCCGTTGGAGGAAGGGAAGTAACTGTGTTAATGTCAGGCCTCACTTGTATCTCCAAGTTGGCAGATTATTTCCCTTCATGCTGCTTTTTTTCTCTCTTTGTACAATCTAAATAACTTACATTTAAAAAAATTCAAACTCATACCTGGTCTTCATATCAGAAGAATTCCACAAAAATGGCTTCTGTTTATCTGTAGTGCATAGGAGATCATTCAGCAAGTTAGACATTTGCTTGAAAGTTGAATTATTCTCAGTAAATATTTCAGACTTTGATTCTGGACTCCTGAAATAGTTTTTGTTTAAAGCAGAGTATGAGATTTAATACTTGACACAATACACAAAAACCTTGAATATCCCTATTGTAACATTTTGTGTCCATAGCATTTTTGGGTCCAAACGCAGTAACTTGTCCTTCAAAGAAACAGTCAACAATCCATTAGTGTGATCAGTTTTAAACAATGTACATATGAGATTGACAACTCCAAGAAGACATAAGTAAGTCCTTAAAAGCCTTGAAGCCAATAGAGTTTTCCATCGCATTAAACGAACAGAGTGACAATATGGATAGGACGCTGGTCTAACGCAGATAACTTCCTGAGTTGTAACCTGGTACCTACCCATTAATACACCTGGGATGCGTGAGGCAATTCAAGAAACTTTTCTTGCCCAAGAAAAAATAATGAATTAGGTCCATAAAGACATGGGCTACCTTGAAAATATATAAAAGTGATAGGCTTGATTTGCCCTGCACGATTACAACTAACAAGCAGCCAGTGTTACAGAGATGATGAAGACAACTAATAAGTTAATTTTATAAAAGTTGAATGAACAATATAATTGTGCCATGCATAACACAAAATCACAAGTAAATATAAACTTTGTAAGCGTTCAAACCATTTTAACATTTTCTACATTAGATCTATGCAGAGTCAAAAGTCGAAAAAATATTCTTTGCAAATAACATGGCCATCTCAAAACGATCAAACACTAATTATTAAATATGTTTTAAGGCTGTGTCAAAATGCCTAACAGACGATAAAAATAACACAACTAACAATAATTAATGGGATTTTTAAGCATATTTCCACAAAGGTGGTCCATGCATTTTACATTTAAATATATACCTATATTATTATATCAACACTGACTGAGAGAAATAAAAAACAATGTGTCATTTTTTAAAGATAAAAACTTTGCACTCCTCAAATGTATCAAACTTCCATATAATTCCATATAAAAACTATCAGCATCAATAGGTATCAAACCCATACCACGATTGCAGTTCAGGATCTGTTCTCAGACAGTTGTGGATCTGTGTAGCATCTAAAGACAAGGCCAGAATCTAGAGGTTGAAAACATATAAAAACATATTGCTTTAACAACAGCTATCGCAGCCAAATGCACTCACACCCCTTTATATAATCCTAACAATTTCTTCCTGATACTAGGTAGCATCAATACAATAAATACATATTTCTGATCACAACTTTTTACAAATAAAACTGAAGCATTTGAAGGTTCATCTGTATGAGTTGTGAAAAATAGTGGAAAAAAAGAGAAGAAATGCAAGAAATGTCTTCACCTTTTCTTTCAATTCGGCTACTGGATGGAAATGCGATTCATAGTCATCAACATTTGCAATCACGTTTTGGATGCACTGTTGATGAAAACCAAACATACAATTAATCAATTATTTAATCTCACAGGGTAATGAGGTCTGCCAGAACTAATCATCCGAATAAAAGTGCTGAAAAAAAAAAGATAATGGTGTAACTTCAAGTGTAAAACGATGATAGTGGGATAATGTAACAGTGCCATTGAGAGACAAGAACAGAAAGTAGAAGAAAAGATCTCCGTTGGCCGGGGGAATCCAACTCATGCCTGCCATGGCAACACCGCCTCGTCGTGATTAGCTCAGAGGTAATGGGCTGGTTTTCTGTTCACGGAAAGGTGGTGTTGCTGTGGCAGGCATGGGTTCGATTCCCCCGTTGACAAAAATCTTTTTTCTATTTTCTGTTCTTGTCTCTCACTGGCACTGTTACATTATCCTACTATCATTCTGTCTACTACTCTATCAGTGCCCGCTCCCTCTTCATATATTTTCAGTGTAAAACATTGAATACTAACAATAAGAAGAACATTTCCAGTCTCCCCTTCATCAGCTAACAAACACAGAAAAGGGTCCCAATTCTGACATTGAACAGAACACACAGCTCAGAGACCAAATAACAAATAACTCACAGGATCAGGATCTGTCATGCTTTGATCGTCTTCATCCCTCCCTTTAACAGCCAAATAACAAAGACAGACGATGATAGCTGAGCTGAGAGATGGAGGCGTGTCATAGACGTCTGCCTCTCCGTGACCCAATCTGTCTCTTGCCCTAGGCCCCATGGGGTATATGAGGAGGTCATGCAGGAGGTCCTGGTATTAAAGTTTGAGATTATAAAATACAGCATTTCTGGGAAATATGGGAAAATGCAAAAGAAATAAACAAAATGTTTAAGATTAAGACGTGTCATAAACAAACGTCTGAGGTCATTGCTTTGTCCCCATTAATCAACCCATTGATTCAGAGGTCAAAACACTTGAGAGATATCAAGAAGGAAATAATAGAATCAAATCTGTACCTGCAACAATGCAGCCACCTTGCTGCTAGAGGAGTAAGCCTCTTTTAAGTGAATGGCACATGATACAGGCATTCAGACATAATAAATAAATAGTGTGTATTCAATATTTAGCATTATTTGAATAGAATTCACAGGTAGGATTTATTCCAATCATTGAAAATGGAGGTCTTTGAAGAACAAATGTAACATTTAAACCTAACCAAACATACCCTGCATTAGACGTCTATAAACCACTCCTTCATCAAGTCACAGATCTCTTTGAGAAAGTCCATCATCTCAATCTTTCATTGTTTTCACATTTACTTCACATTTTCCTCAAATCACTCTTCAAACAATAGTAAATTTCAATGATTGCATGTCAATGCACAGCATGACAAAATGATTACCATGAAAGGTTCTCCAAGATCACCAACCAATTTGTTTTCTTCACCGTCAGGAAGGTAACAATCCAAAATCTATCAGAAAGTGACCAAGAAAATTAGTTAAAGCTGGTAAAATCTAAAAGAAATTTTAAAAAGTAGTAGGTAATTACTGTAGGATCTTGCAGCCCACAGAGATGGGGCCTGTATCATAAAAGCAAACAAAGACAGTTTGTCAGCATTTGGATAGAAGACTGGTCTATAATAAATTACTTATGTAGTTTCGAGCTGGTACACCCATTTTAACAAGAGTGACAGGCAATGTAATCAGAGTAAAGATAAAGGTAAGTCAAAGTATGTATTCCGATACAAGTACAGGCTCATAGACTCGACATCATTTATCCCCCAGAATGGGGAGCTGGTGGTGCAGTGGTTAAGTCACTCGCCTTTGGTTAGAGAGGTCGCGGGTTAAAATCCTGGTGGAAGTACTGGAGTTTTTCTCAGACCGTGATCCCACTTTGCAGCGCTGCACTGCGGCTGACGCCTGGATTATTTCCGTCTACCCTCAGAATGGATCCTAAAGACAAATTTCTCCCCTGGGATGAATAAAGCGAACTTATTTTATATATCTATTTATTATTCATTTATTTATTTATTTATTTATCATGTCTCATTCAAAATCCTCAATCCCATGGGGAGCATACAGTGGAGCAGCATATTAGGTGACAACATCTTTCTATGACTGTAGCTGGGTACTCATTCACACCCAAGTCAAATGAGGAAAAAGCGTGTACAGAGTCATTCCCAAGGACTCAATATCAGTAGCACAGCCAGGATCCAAACCTGGAATCTTAACATCTCAAGCTCAGCAGTTGAACTATTGGACCATTGATACACTAGTCAAGCATCTTGACCAAGGATAAGAATACAGTGCCTAAAGCATGGTTGCAAAACAAAAAAATACTAACCAATGTTATCAAATGTAAACAAGGATATCAGCTCTATTTCAATCAAAATAAGAAAATGAAAAATGAAATTGCATTGAAACATAAGGAAAATTTTCTTTAAAATGGCTAACGCAACCAATCTTGAATGACTCACCTCTTCATATGTTGTGTACAAACTTGAAGCCTGGAAAAAAAAAGAAAAAAAAAAAAAAAGAAATGAATGAATAAGCATTTTGTTAAAAAGACCTCCTCTAAAATGTATGCAAACAAAGAAATCAAACTAGGATGATAAAGTTTTTAAAAAGAATTAATTTGCTGCAATCTCTGTGCTTGTTTATTAGTTTGAAGAGAAGTCCATTGACATGATCATAGTGTCTGTGATTAGCAACACCATAGGTTAATTTAATACAATGGGAAAGAGAAAAAGGTCCTGACAAATGAGTTTCCCAACAGCCTGCAAAATTGATTGTCTAACTCAAAAAAAGGTAATACAATATTCATACGACTCATTTTGTGCGAGCCTACAAAAAGGACATGAAAATAAAACTAACCTCAGCTGTCAGCAAGCGATGCCCACAGTTGTTCACTCTGACAAAGTGTTGTCTCAGTGCATGTTCTAGAATTGGAAAACCTTGTACACTGCTAAATCCATATCTGGGTGATAACGTGCAAACATTTTTTTAAATGGACGAGATAGTAATGATTTTCTTTATATTTAACAGATAAACTACAACTATAGCAACACAACCTTTTAAATGATGTTGCAATTATTAACATACTTTAAATGATACATCTCTACAATTATAAGATGATAATTTATTACATATAATTAATATATAAATGCATATATATGTTGTATGTGTGTGTGTGTGTGTGTGTGTGTGTGTGTGTGTGTGTGTGTGTGCGTGTGTGTGTGAGTGTGTGTGTAAATCAAAATAATAGACGGCTTAAATACAAGAAAATATATAAAAATTGTTGTCACTTACTGCTTTTCACAATGCAAATCAAAGACATCGGCAATCAATCCTTTCTTCCATTCTCCAGCAACCCAGCTATTCAGCACACACTCTTTAATACTGTTTAGTAACACATCTGACAAATCTAAAGTGGAAAGACAAGGTTTTGAAAATAAATTGATTAGATCTAATTCTATTAATCTTCAATATTATTTGCGACATGGCTAAATATGAATCTCTTTAGGAATACTGTATGATTTCATTGAGTATGGGTTCAAATTCAACACAATTATATAATATGAAAAGCTACAGGCAGCGAAAGATGTCATTAGTATGTTAGTATGATGCGCCCAACAGGCTATTCTACTGTTTGCTCTACAGGGAATTGAGAAGTAGTGTGAAGGACATGAACTGCCTGGGGATAATGATGTAAAGTCTGGGAGCATGCACTTGTACAGGGATACAGAATATAAAAATCTTTATTTCAATGGCTCACCTGGAAATGATTTCATCACACAATCTACTTTAGACAACGGAAAATAGTGTCGTGGTTTTAAAGAGCTGCTGTCAACACCAACAGACAAAAACTGAGAGCTCAGACTTGCCATCAATAGCAGTAGGAAATATGAGTATCTATTGGAAGTGGATGGGTATTGGAAGAGATGTAAGTATAAAATATAGCCACCTACTGCAATGAATCCGCAAAGCTACAATGAAAGTAACAATAATAATAACAACAA
The DNA here is from genome assembly GCA_031763155.1 of Dirona albolineata. NCBI lineage: Eukaryota > Metazoa > Mollusca > Gastropoda > Nudibranchia > Dironidae > Dirona > Dirona albolineata. The sequence goes on from JARFNW010089779.1 coordinate 11,410, forward strand.
TAGTAATGCCACCGCTGATGATGATGATGATGATGATGATGATGATGATGATGATGATGATGATGATGATGATGATGATGATGATAATAATAATAATAATAGCAACAAGATTTTGATGACATGAAAACAAACACTAATAGCAAAGGTAGGCATTACCTGGGAGATATTTCACCCTCAGAAAGGAATCCATGCCAGGCAACATTGCGTAGATTCATTGATGTGGGAGGGCCCAGCAGAATGTGAAAAAGTTGGATCTGGTAAATATATACATAAAGCAACCCAAATATTAACTGGGAGAGCAGACAAGAAATTCATTTCTTTATTTGCAATTTAACGATTAATTTGAATGTCTGTCCCTTTTCTTACATTAAAGCCAAAGGAATATATAATTAAGCAAGAGAAGTTATACTAATACAAGACAGTTTCTGATAAGTGAATTGCATTTCAATAATCTAAACCTTAAACTCATTTTTGAAATAATATAATAAAGGTGTATCTCAAAGAAAAAAAATAGGAACTCACTGAAGCCTTCCCCAGGTATTTTTGGAGCTCTTCTGCCGCCAATATATCTTTAAGTAGCATGGGACATTGCACATTTTCCAAAGTGTATATCTGTAGAAAAAATAATGATAGGTAACAAACATAATGCATTTTCTGTCTTGTAAGTACCCATCTATATCTTTATCTAAACATCACAATAAAAATGAAAAATAAAATACATGGTTATGATGAGATAATCGGAATGAACGTTTTGGTCATCAAGTAAAAAATTTAAAAAATAGAATGAAAGAAAGAAAACATATATGAATAGTAAAAACCTGACTGTGCAAAAATTTGGGACCAGAGCAGAGTTGGTGTTATAAACAGTTTGGCATTATAAAGGGATACTTCTTTTTATAATATTGCCAAAACCAGATCGTAAATATGGAAATGGCAGTTTATTGATAGGTGGTATAATGAGATTTAGTGTACTTTGAGTTCAAAACTTCATAATTTTATACTCAAATAATAATACAATAAATGTGGGGCTTACTTTCCTGAGAGCTTGCTCTACACCTGTGCATAGGAGTAATAAAGCTAAAATATCCCTGCTTTCACGTTTTTGCTTCAAGAACCCATAGCAGTCAAGGAACAGCTGTGAGAAAAATGAAACACAAATTAATGAAAATGCAAGGAGAGAGGAAAAGAAAGAATGGAAGAGTAGAAAGAACAAGAGAATGATACAGAGAGGGAAAGAGAGATGAACAGGATGAATGAGGAAAGAGGAAGAGAAAAAAAAGAAATATAACAATGTATTCAAATATTATCTTTACAACTTCAAATGTGAATAAAATACTTTTTATCTCATGCAGAACAATTCAATCAGGTTGTTAACAAAGAGAAATTAATAATGTATCAAATGGGTAAACAATAGTCAATTCCACTTATATATATAATAAGTGATGAAACAAGGCTATTTATAACTTAAATGCAGTATCTATGAGTAACCGAAAAACGAATCTCGATCAAATTAAAGGTCATCTCAATGCCACCAACTACATAGAGCAGATATAGTGGAGCCTCATGTCCTCCAAATCATGCATGACAGAAATAATATCATATTCCTACATGATAATGCCCATCCCATAGAACAACACCCTGAATTACTTGGAGAAACATAAAGTCAAAACAAATAATCATGTCAATGTTTCATTATTTAACATACCTGTGCATTTCCTGTCCATCCAAAGCATGGTTTACATCGAT
>JARFNW010089890.1:7786-23012 GCA_031763155.1 Dirona albolineata
CTAAATCAAGTGAGATGATATAGTAGACATGTTACTTTGGAGAAACTTATTTTTCTGCAACATGAAAGAAAGATAGCAATCTCCAATCAGAGATATTACATTTTTAATAACATCACTGTCTTCACCTAATAAACTTTTCCTGCAGTATGTCTTGTACATACTTGCTAGTGCTAATGCATGTGACATCATTGTCATTACCACTAGTGTGTAATGTGCAAGCAATCTCCTTACACAGCATAATTGACAGGGGACAATTCTAAACGTAGTGCACAGCACAGTTACACCTCTGCATATTAACTTTTATCTATTCAAGGCAAGATATTGAAATAGGAAAATGGCAACAGTGCAGCGACATCTTAAAGGAAAAGTGACCTATTCAGTTTTGTTATTTATAGGAAAACTCAAATTCCAAACACAAGTGAAATGCGGATACTATTTTCAAAGGCAGGCAATAATTATGTAACTCAAAACATTTTTTTGTCCAGCTGTGTCCTCTGGAAATGCTTAAGCAGCCTGGACTGTGTCTGGAGATGAAAATGTTGATTTCAGACTCTTAAAGAAGATTTTGTGATATTAGAGTGATTTGATTGAACAGATGGCTGTGTAGTATAATAATGAGTCAGAGAAATGTTTTTTTTTGTCTCTAGAAATAATTTAAATAGTTTATGTAAGTCATGTATGCTTGGATTGATCGAGTAATGCCATAGCCATCTCAAATTATTGCTGTTTTCAGTGACAATAATCATCATCATTTGCGACATGCGACTGTATTCATAGACCTTGTTACCTGATAAGTCATTTCTTGTTAATCTCTATAATCACGCCATATTTTGTGTACAATTTACAATTTGATTGTTAAATGGCATCAAATATGATTGTACCAAAATGTGCTGACACTGACAGTTTGCGTACGGGCTGTGAATACGGTTGCTATTGCTAATCTTTCTTGGCTGTTGACAGCTTCAATTTTGACATTTTTTAGTTCCAAAACCAAAATATGTCTTCAGTTTAATTTATTATGCATTACTTTTGGAAATTAATTACTCTGTCGTCTCCATTGCTGCTCAATACTGCTGGACAAAATGTCTTTGTTTTTTATTATGGTCGTTGCTATCTAGAAATAGGATCCTTTTCATTTTAAAGAAAAACATTTCCCCTTGAAAATGAGTGAGATTAAGGTTTTGTTCTTGTGAGGGATTAAATAATAAGTGATATGAGTGACACTGGATGGCTGAGATTAGCGTCTGATCACACATGTATGCATAGTCAGTGTGGTTGACAAGACAGGTGTAGACAACTACGACAAACATTTGATGACTTTATCATACCGTGTCACGAGTCACATTAATTTTCATGTGATTTAAACTGTTTGTGCAATTGCCCGAAATCATGGTGCTGCATAGATTTTAACAGTGATATAATGTGTTTTTGTAAACTTTGTTGCTTTTATATTCAGTGAATAAGATCTGTATTTAAAGTTACTCTAACTTAGGTACATTGACCTGAACATCCTTTTGATTAAGGCTTCTACGACAAAATATAGTGAAAGAATGTGGTCACATATTTTGTTGTCTGTAGACCTTTCTTTTGTCTATAAACTTGTAATTATTATGTTTAAGGCCATATATACTCTATTATTTCTGTTATTATCACTCTTGAGGGCCTCATGAGTTATATTTTTTAGGTGGGGAGGTGATTTCATTTCAAACTGGAATTGTACTGTTTTTGTTTAGTTCCTTTATTTTCTTCCATTTTTGTACTAGGGACTTTAGCCCAACTAATGGGTCATTGTTACCATCCTTGAAAATGAATGATGCTTAACTTTAACACTGTCCCAAATTATTTTCTACCTAGGCTAATCTCTCGAAACAGTGAATTTTGAGTAAATTCGGACTAAACCAATGGGCCTTTCACTTTGACAGTCATGATTTAACTTCACAACCTAATGAATCTTAATTGTAAGTTTCCACATATCAGAAACTGTAGGTTAACTACTTACCTGTTTGGCGTTTCTTTTCAGCGAATAATGTGTGCAATCGGAAATGTCTTTTTTGTTTAGATGTTGCAATGTCATCATCTGGCTAAATGATAATTTTGATTTTACTCAGCACATTGGCTGTTAATGTTCGGATGTGTCAGCTTGCGCTGTGGTTACAATTTAGGGATGCTGAGAGTACTGTGAAGTCAATATAATGAGATTTCTAAAAGTTGTAAAAATGATTTGGCATGTCTGGTAATGTGATAGTTCTGATCACTATAATTTTAGACGTAGTTGTGTGAATAAAGAACAGAAAGAATTTTCAACAGGCGGGTTCTCTAAGAATGAATGCTATTCATTGAAAATGTAAAGTGAACTTAAACCAAATAAGGCAGCTTATTTTTATACATTATTGTAAGACTACACCAGGCACGAGAAGAGCTATTCATTGTATTATGCATCTTCATTAACTTCTGATATTATGTGAGATGGTGGTAATGCAATGGATGACATTGCATAGAATTTACCTTTGCAAATTGTGTTGTGCGTTTGAGAGTAGTGTGTGAGAATTTATTTTTGTTAGATTCAAGTGTATCATAATCCTGGGTGTGACCTTTTCTTAAATCATAATATCTCCAAGAACTTATTTTCCATAATATACTGTAGTTAGAATAATAAATTAATTTTAATTTTTGTGTATATCGAGAGTGTTAAATGTATTTTGATTATACACGAATTTGGATTTCCTGGTCTGATAAGATTGTGGGGTTTGGTTTTTTAATTTGTCGAAGGAAAGGGTTTGCTTTATTATAATGGTATATGTCTGCTTAGACAACTAAAAAAGGTAATCATACTTTTATTTTACAAACACACACCTTTTCAGTGGGTATTGTAAGTAGAATTCCAATCATTATCCCCATTATCATTAAATTATTTTCATTGTTATTACATTCATCCTCTCTCATTGACAACAGGATGAAATTGACTGGCAAATCAGGTGCCAAATGTCTGAATAAATTTGAGTTGGTTCGACTTTTTTGTTAATTAAATGATACATGTGTGAATGGATCTATCCTTCAAAGAGGGTGAACAGATAGATAATGTGCAACAGTTGAATGTAATGTTTTATGCATATTATTTTATGTATACATGTGATAATAAATATGAATTGACAACTTTTCCCCCTCTTCTGTTTGCTAATATTTTTTTTTCTTATTTGGTTTTACTAGTCAAACCTAAGTCTAAATCTAAGGCCCGAATTAGACAGGATAAGGCAAGCTGTGCCGAGGAGCATGTATAACATAGTGACTATGAAATGGTGGCAAATTGTCGAGGGATGTAGTAAAACGTTTATGACCTAGGGCACAGTCTCAATGAGGCTAGATGGGAAATGAAGTTTCCCTCGCTTTGCTCTTTTCCTGGAATAACCTGCTCTATGAGACCAAGACTAAACGTAGATTATGCCACAGCAGAATCTACCTTTCGTAAAGACAAAATGGATGATTTAAGTGACCGTTCGTCTGCTCAGTCACCTCCACCTGTTGTAGAGAATATTGATCAAGGGGCAAAAGACCTAAACCTCTCTCTTATTGGATTTGTCAGAGAAAAATCTTTTTTGTATCTACACAGAAAAAAAAGACGACAAAAGAATTTATCATCTTTCTATATATTTTCAGAGCGTATGATACTCGCTAACTTCTTGCCTGTTCAAATATATTGAACGAACCCACATCCTCCTTGTTTTCTGATTTATTTTGTTCTCCCATCGTTTTTCCACAACCACAGCACAACAGGATCCATTGCTAGACTGGTATGTCCTCTGCATGGCTCTTGCAGAAATAAACATTGATCATTTCCACTCAAGCCGTACCGTGCTGGGGCTTTTTAATGTCAAATTATACAATTATACAGCACAAGCTGTCAAACCGCACAATAGAGGGACAGTATATACCGGTACATACCGTCCGATGACGTCCAGACGTTACGGCTCAACACAGTTTGGCTTATCCTGTCTAATTTGGGCCTATGGCGGCCACCCTTCACTCCTGGAAATGGTTGTCTTAGGTTTTTTAGCTGGTTTTGGTGGTTGTTCTTATACAGTGACAAAATGGAGGAAAAACCGTTGGTTGGACCTAGAAACTGCCCACCATGGCAGGTGGCAGCCTTAGAAGATGGCCTCGACAACAGATTTGACTGTATATGTTTTACATTGTACTATTGTATGTTAAAAAAAGGCAGTATTCAAATTCAAAGTAAATTCTTTTGAAACCTGTATGACCAAATGGAAGAAAACATCAATGTTTATAGTTAGCAAGTCTCTTGGAAGCTTTTGTTTATTCTTCAAAAGTATAATAATAAATACGTGTACCAACAAACTAGATTTACTATTAAGTAATCAAGTGATTAAAACAAATGTAATAATGTGAAATATCAACAAAACGAAATTTGTCTTGATTGCCGCAATGACTTAAATTTAAATGTATGAAAGCAACAACTTCCTTTTATGCTTCATTCAACTCTGTTAATAAAAATCATGTTTAACAAACAGCAATTGGTCTCAAGTTACACAATACCATTTCTACATTTTGTCCCAAACAATGATGTAAAGACATCTTTCATTAACATTCAAATCCAAGCAAAATAATTAAGCTCTATAATTAAGAAAAACAAGACAATTTAAAGTTTTTATTAAATTGAAAGGACCATTAAGCAGCGTGTTTGAGCACACAATGGTACAATTGTTGAGCTAAATCAATAAAGCTTTGATTTTCAACTAAAACGCAACACAGATGTTCACTTCCAACATATTCAGTCAGCCCTGCACTTGACTTATAAAGTCATTTTGCAGTCTTTCAGACACGTTTGCTGAGATCAAACATTCACTCTCGTCATTGTCAGATTGTAATTCAGATGCATTGATCATGGTGATAGAGGTGACCCACAGACTCATCCAAAATGCCAAAGTTCGTACAATCACAAAATAACACTAAAATTGAATAATTTTTAATGAAAAATTTCTCCACTTGAAGATGTCTGTGGCATGTTGCGGGTAGCCAAAAATAATGACTTTGTAGTTGGTAGCACAACTGTTCATGAAGTAACAACAAAAGGAGATCTTAACATTCTAAATTTTTTTACGAAAGTAATTCAGTGCGAAAGTAATAGTCAAGTACAGGCAAATGATAGTTGACAAGAGAGACCAGTGCCTGTAGCAGTTTCATTCCCTGAAACCCGTACGTCAGTTTTTGACAGTGTTATGGCTAGGATACACTGAAAATCATGGGTGTTTCAGACTAGTCACAACTTTTTTTTATTTTTCAAGATGTTCATTCCAATAGTCACATCATTCAAAACTACATAAATTTACAATAAGAATAGTTAACATTGTTTGCTAACCCATTCTTCAACCCGTACATGGATGGGAAAAGTGATGTAAGATTTGATTTTAAAATTCCTTTGTGGATGTTATTTGAGTTGACACTATTTCAGCATTTTTCAACAATAAAGAGTGTTTCAATAAGACATACCAGAAACTATGATTTGGACATGCCAGGCCAGAGTTTATATAGAGTACAATTCATGTGAAAAGAAACAAAACATTTTGTTTGCCATTCATGACTGTCCAGAAAAAGGCTTTTTTTTGCAAGGATATTAAATTTCACAGGCGTTCCTTCTGGTCGAAATGAAAATGTAATGGTGGACATAGCAAATGGGGCTCATGTGTTGGTGATATTTGTATGGCTGTGCCATCGGGAATGTAAGAATCACTCATGTAGTTTGCCAAAACTTATAGTACCTGTAGGAAAAAAAATCACACATTGCTTAATGCCCACTTCCAACTAATTATTCTTTGTCTCAACATTAGTTGGTAGGAAAGCGGGACTATTAGAAATTTGTGGATTAACCAACAATTCAATTCAAATGTGTCACAAATTAGACTTATTAAATGGCAAGGTAGTTGGCAGCGCAAACATATAAGCCCTTTTCTCTTCATACAACATTCAATTCACCAACAATATCCCTGTCCTGTCCTCATCAAATCATGCTTAAAGGAAAAATGTGTACCTAATGAAAACATTGGATTTCCCATGAAAAACCTGGGAATTTCAACAACAACATAAAATCTTAGCCTGTACACAGAAGGGAAAGACTCCAAGTGAAAATCATTGAAATCACCCCCAAACAAGAGAATTGTATACAAACCTGTTATTTCCCCATGTTTCATGGGACCGTTGATAGATCTGAGATCCACCATCATTTGACGATTTAGAAATTAAATTTCACATAATGGAATACAATGTATAATACTTTCAATTTCTGTGATGTTGATTGCTATGTAAAGAAGTATTTAACTTTCAATGGAATGACATTGCATGTATCCAGGAAACATAAAAGTAATTCAAAGCTAAATAAGGACATCAAAAACATGGCACTTTTCTCTGAAAGATGGATGATATCCTTGTAACTTCCTCCACACAGTAAATGATGAGGATGATAATCTTCCGCTGCGGCTAATGACTGATTACGAAGGGGGAGATTGATGGGAGACGGGTGACGGAGGATTCATCGCACCAAAGTGCTGGTTGGCAATCATCACTGATTCAAGACTCAGGTTGTAGATTGGTTGTACTGCCCTCTGTTGAATTTTAATAAGAAATGAGAAACATACAAATGCATGCATTTAAACTGACTTCCCTATCTGATCAACGACTTTAACTTTACTCATGTTCCAGTACATAATAATATAGTATATAATATAATTACTACTAATAAAGTATATATGATATAACTAACCATTCCCGAATTGTCAATTTGAAATTGTTAGTGTGAGTTTCCTTGTGATGTGGCATGATTTGGATAGTATGACGATTGTTGTGGTGCCTCTCTTACACAGTGCCATTTCTCAATATATATAATATACATTTTTTTTTCTTCAATTTTATGTTGCCAAACCGTGTGAGGTAGAAATTAAAATTGACATTTTTACATAATTATGCTGGCTGCAAACAAGAAATCAAATCTTAATAGAATCAACATTAAAATTAATTAGAAGCCATGAAATGCACTCATCTGGAAAAAAAAAGCATATGTCTGAACACATCGGTTCAATTTGACACAACTGGCTATAACGATCTGATAATAACATAAAGTAGCTTACTAATTTGTTAAGAGGATTTCCAATGACAACTTCCTTTGAGAGGTTTCCCCCGAGGACATGTTGGGAAACAGATAGACCACTCAGACAGTAGCAGGTGTGATAAAAGTCTCTAGGCCTGAAATAAATGTTTAAAAAAAATATTGATACAAATTCCCTTTTGAAAACTGCTGAAGTCATCAAGGCAATATCATAAAACCATAAAAGTATTGTGCCTCGATGTGAAAGTTATTTCCAAAAATGATTAAAAACATGTCACATTCTGGGTTCAAATCATAAAAAAAACCACATTAATGATTTCTGTCATAAATTTGTGGATTTCGTACCTCAGCATAACTGATATAAAAAAAAAGAAATATAATGTGATTAATAAACTATTACTTAATGGATAAAAATGCTCAGTTCAACATGAGCAAAATATGAAGGAACAGTTACAAAACAGAATGATACAGGATGACTTGACCAGAAGTCTCAATTAGGAATTTTAACAGCCATTGAATTATCACGGACAGAGACGATTCGTTGGTAAATGTTTCAACTTTCTCAATAACAATCCCCTTGAAATTCCATTTCTTTAAAAAAATGTCATTAAGGATCTAAATCTTTCACTAATACTAACTGGCTACTGGTTACCTTGGAGCAGGTCAACTGGTGGCATTCCAAACAATTTCAGTGGCCTACATGCTTTCTCGGTTTCAATACTACTGTTAATTTCTAGAATCATTGAGATAAACAACCATGCTTTGACTAAGTTTACTTCCACAATATCAATAATTTATCAACAATCGTCAAAATCGAATGCAACATTCACACACCGTAAGCAAATTCAAATACTCAAAAACCCTCCCTGGTTCATTTTGCCAATGAACCAACAAACAATGGTTCAAAATACAAGTCTTCATGGTAAGAAACCTATTAGCAATTCTTTCTTTACAATTATGACATGCAGTGGAATCTAATGACACATCCAACAACAAATCCTGGTCTACTTACTTCCCTGGTTTGTCTATCAAACCCCCAAACACATGTTGGCAACAAACGAGTATGTACTCTTGTAGAGCTTCTTGGTCAAAAAGCCATCTGTTAGCGCTGAGATTAGGATCATCATCTGACAAGGGCACAAATAGGAATGGTAGCGATGTAATAATTTGAAAAGAGGATGTGTACTAAAAAGTATAAGGATTTATCAAACCACGACTGTATCAAGGTAATTTTAAGTCTCATATGATTTTGATGTTAGTGATAATATTTAAAGATAGTAAAAAAAATTAAAAAATAAAAATTCTTGAAAGCACAAATTGAGAGACTTAAACCCGAATTCAATTCTAATCCATTATTTTGTTAGACTCGCTCAAAGAACAGAAACAAGCCTTAAAGTGAAACTTGGTAATCAGTCATGGAAATAGTTTCCTACAGCTGGGCATTATAGTCAGGCGGTATTCCAGGATCATGGAGGGATCTATCTCAGATATTGCGAAGTACAAGACTCTGAATCAACCAATACACACAAAATGAACGACCCTTTTACATTTCTCACCTTCTGTGCACAGGATCATGTGCATGATGGGGAACACGCCACCCTGCCAGAATGAATAGCAGCCATCCACCATCTTATTTGTGCGCCCTTGGAATCCACCTTCAAGCTTTGTCTGTCTGTTTGCCGTCCAACGCTGACATTGAGATTTAAAATATACAAAACAAAACATGGCTGAAAATTTGTAAAATCTACAGAACGGATAGAAGTACCAGTATTTAATTTCTATTGAACACCTTGAATTGAGAAATATATTATATAAATTGATCCTATCACAGATTTGGGCTACTCGTACAATCACCAGATTTTGTTTCAATGTTATTTACTCTAAAGATCAACGATACATTAATTGTAAAGATATAATGTGTGCTCCTTAAATGAATTCCTTTTCTTTGGACTAGAACAATAGCACAATTACCTCTTAAGTCTGTAAGGCAATAATCAAATGGAAAAACACCACAAATGAAACTATTTCATTTTGTACTCATTTTATTGTTGTAAAAACTAAAAAGAAGATTAAAGCATTTCATCGCAGCTAAATGGATTGATTTGTATCAAACTCACCAAGAGAGCTTTCAGGTCACATCTCTCTGTGTGTCCCAAGAGAGTCAGTGAGGCAATGCCACAGAAAGAGTAGCCACCATGAGCCTCCATACCAGGGTAGCCAGCAAATCCACCTTCATATGTCTGGCATCTGGGGACAACACAAATTTAAGACTAGGGGTTAAACACTTAGAGCACCTGTGGTGGGCTGCTTATGGGCATTTCCTCTGAAACACCAAAGAAGACTCAAGTCCTCTGTCTAACCTCTCTTAACAATAACCATAATCACAATAGGCTTGATAACCTTCTTTCCTTCTCTGGCTCGGGTATGGTGACCCTTGTCAATTCTACGATCGGTTTTCCAAGCACACTATTTTATTTTTAAAGAGAAAAAGAGTAATTTACATCTGGATCTCAGCTTCAGCTAGACATAAAGAGTCGATATTTCTAGATTCTCAACTATATTTGACTTGTCTGATTTCAGCCTACGTTTATCTCAGAGCTTCAAACATTTTTAAGCAATTCATTCATTAACTCTTTCATAATTCATTATATAAGTAAGTAACCTTTTTTCTAAAACCATAAAAAAATTATCCTTTAAAAAAAGCGTTTGCACATCAGAGTTGATTAATCGAAAAGTTGGTGCTTTAAACATTAATTGCGAAAATGTGTTACAACTCATGTGAAATAATACCTGGCAATGAAGTCTTCGGTTCCTGCAACAAGTTCCTTAGTCATAATATTTGTAAGTCTTGCCGCACTGAGAGCACAGTACACACCCCTGTGACATGACAAAGAAACACACAACATAAAAGGCAATATGTGTAATTTTGCCAGGGCTGTTCTAGAATTGATGAAGCTTTCAAAGTGAATGAATATGTCATAGCTAACAGTCTACATAATGTGTTAATAATTTTGACAATAGAATGAAGAACATTTAATTATATCGCTACATCTTAAATGGAAACAAAATCTAAACATATTATTTAGACACCTGACGTTTTGTGATGTACTCTTGTTCAGATGATCTGACCCTGTGGGTAATGTGACTATAATAATAGCAGCCTTCTTAGATGAGGCAATAAACAGGAGGTCCCGAGAACAGTTAAGCATATAAAAGAACTACACAAGATAGTCTTTAAAAATCGGCCACCAGTTCTCTGTCACGAATCAAGACATGCCCTCTCCTTTCCTCTTGAAATCAGATTATGTTGCTAATTTTGAACTTCTTTTGAGTCCATTTGAATTTAAACATCTAATTGCCTTTTGTTTTTCCTTGTCCCAAAACCACTACACTATCTGCACACAAAGCATTTTGAATGAGATGATGAAGTCTTGTTGAATAAACAACAAAAAACTCACCTAATATCTTCTTCTCCTCCCTCATGCATGATGAATGCTCCATCACTGGTTTTTAATCTCATCAAGAATTTGTACAGCTTTTCCCTGTAAAAATTAAAGGTCAATAAACTTCCTACACACGGCAACTTCCTACGTGTTTCAATCATTACCATGAAAGAAATGCTTTATCTCATTTCAATTTGTAGCAATCATTCAAAATATTATTTTTGTTTTGTAATTGGTATTTGTTTTATGTTTAATAATCTTAACGGGAAAACAACAAATTTATTATATCAAGAATGTTTCAATTACTAATTTGGTATACTATAAAGATGTTCACTAGTACTTTGTAATTTGGCTGTGAGTAATTGAAAAATGTATGCATAAAAGTAATGGATCACATTCTCAAAAATCAACCAGCGTATCAAATTAACTACTTCAAAGCTCCAACTAGATTATATGTATTTGAATGTCACAATACTGGAGTAATTCTTACAAGGTCCAGCTTTGAAACAAATCTTTTAACGCTTAACAAAAAAGTCACAAGAAAATGTACCTATCAATTACATCCAGTGCTTTTTCTGCGACATTGGCAAGGATACACAAGGAGTTGACAGCTGCATATGTGGGGGCAAGATGCGGAAGCTGGCCAGGTCCACCTATGAGAGAATAATCAAGAATGGATGAAGTCTTCAAAACATACAAGGTGTTTCGATACCTAGACCCCCAGCCAGCCAAACTCAAAATAGATGAAATAATTTTTTTTCAACCTTCAAAAATATTTTCAACATTTAGAATTTGTAAACATCAAGAATGTCACCTGCAAAGCCACCTTCAGGATCCTGGCATCGCTTCAGAAAGTCAGCAACACTGCAACATAATTTTTAAAAAATACATTAAAAAAATACTAATTTGAATAAACATTTTTGCATATCTTGCTCTCGATAACTACCTCGATTTTCACTGCTCGTGTTTTATGTTTGTTTCTGGTCGTCACCCATATGCAACAGTCCATTGCAGGTCCACACACCCTTCTTTCCTTTTTCTCTCTTCACCCCTTCCCTGCTTTGGGTCATCATTGATGCAATGTGACCTCCTTGTGGTACTTTTTCATTATATTTGTTTGTTCCCTACAGTCAAAATGTTTGTTTTGTTTGATTCATGTTATATTTTTGAAGCTGTACTTATTCACTTGTTTTACATTTGCATATTATCACAGTGGCTCAACACCACTGGCTTTTACTTTCACATCATCACTTACAGACATGATTGATCTACAGTACAAGCCGGTGTTGGGGACGAAAATAAGATAAACTTAGTGAAAAAAATAATTATCATGACGGTCATTCATTGTTGAAACATGTCTCAACAAATGCAAATGAACCTGCTAGGGGCTAACTGCTATGAAGGTCAACATGGGATGCAAACTCAGAAAGTGCACATACTGTTCCTACAGAAAATTAAACAAAACTGTTTCTGACAAAACACTAATAATGTTCAACTTTAATTTGAATGAACATCTTTTCTTTCAATATGAATATTTGGATCAAATCAATTCTCTTATTTTTTTAAATTTTAACATAAATTCTCCACTTAAAATTAAACCAAACACACCATGCTTAACCTGCACACGGATTAATTTACCTGAGAGCTTCTTCTTCTGACAAGGTAGCTTCCAATAATTCAAGACTGTGAAGAATCCAGAAACACAACCATGGGCGACTGGAATCAAGGCACTGGAAGGATCAGGGAGAAAACAAAGAAGGATTTGAAACAAGATTTTAAAAAGCATCGAACATAAATTCCTTCCAAAAATGACTTAAAACAAAAAGTACCCCATATTTGCCGAAAACCAATTCATGGTGAAAATTTATCATTGGATCAATAAAAGATTACTTACTGCTCAAAACATTCACATACCTCATATGACGAGGACAAACGTTTGATACCTTTCCTAAGAAATTCCTTATGAGTTTCTCTTTCAAGAAGGGGAATGCTGAAAAATTGGTTTAAAAAAAATAATGTTACTTCAAAGTCATCTACATCAAATGTATTATTAGTAATGACATTATGTCTCATATATATATAATATATCAATTTCAAAATACATCAATACTACAACTAAACAGTTCACTTACTCTGAATACACGCCTAGAGAACTTTTGAAGCTTCTGTAGCAACTTAGAATTTTTTCTTCTACCTGTTTCTGAAAAAAAAAAAAAAGAAATGAATGTTTGATGATTATTTAATAAAATATTGATACATTGTGTAATGATAATACTCTGAAGTACAAGTTTTTTTCCTACTACACTAACAAATCTAATCTACCCCAAGCAAGGACCTGGTCAAAGGAGAAAATCTGTCTTAAAAGTGACAAAATATTATATTCTGGAATTATCAGAAAAATATGACGACTCTCCTCACTCACATGCTGCCATTCATTTAAAAAATTAAATTAAAACATATAAAAACACAAACTATCTACTGCCAAATACATTAGACAAAATGATAGTGGGATAATGTAAGTGCCAGTGAGAGACGAGAACAGAAAATATAAAAAATATTTTTCGACGACCGGAGGAATCAAACCCATGCCTGCCGCCACAGCAACTCTGCCTCGCCGTAAACAGAAAACAAGCAGATTAGTCCAGATGTAGTGGGCTTGTTTTCTGTTTACTGCGAGGAGATGCCATGGCAGGCATGGGTTAGATTCCCCCGGTTGCCGAAAAAATCTTTTTTCAAAGATGATTTAAATAATCAGGGTTCAGACAAACTATTAAACTGTCCCCGCGTTTTCTATCAAAAATAATTCTAAAATTTTGCAACCAAAAAGAGCGAATTTTGCAAAAAAATTCAGTACATGCAATAAACATAAGTTATCACTTTTGTGCTCTATTATAATAAATGAAATGTGCACTATCTATGGGTTTTAAGCATGGATTAAATGAAAAAAAAACCCAAACAGGTTTTCTGCAGTAAAAAAAAAGACTTTTATTTGCCAAAATTGGATTTTGAAAATAAAATTCAAAACATTGGCCAAAGAATACGTTGGGCCCTAATAACTATAACTGCAGAGTGACAGCTGTGCGAGCATAGGTTCGGTTACTTTGGCCTCAGGATATCGTAGACCAGTTGTTTGCATGTTGTTCCAATTCCGATGCCGGAATCCTGGGGATGAATAAATTACGTATAAAATATAAAAATAATTGAGAAGATTAATAACGGTAGTCAACCATCAGTAGGCCTACATCACAAAACCATATTATGCAAAAATAAAAAGTAGTGAGTGAATAAATGAATAATTTTTAAAAACACCAGAGTAATTTTAGTTTTAGCAATGCAGGTTCAAACCCAATCCATCAATTGGTAGACATTTACTGACTAATTAATCAGTTGAATCAATAGTACTAGTATTGTGAAGAACTAAACTAGTCGACTAAAAAACAAACAAACAAACCCAAAACAAATAACAACAACAAAGCAAACCCAAAAGGGATGGTCTAGATTCACTTCACCATCGCTCTGCAAAGCTTTCAATTTCAAAGTCGGAAGTCAATAATTAGAAAGTCATGAATGGGATTCCAAAAAAAATCAGATATATAGAGCTGTTATTGCAGTATTATACTGGCCTTATTGTAATTGGGAAAAAAAATTGGACGAAAAAAGCATCGTGACTTTCCTTTCATTTGTGGAGATCGCTGGACAGCCACTAGACTTGACTAGACCAGTCTATACATTTAGGTTACAGAAACAGACCAAAAATATTAAACAAAATCACTCACCTGGACTGTCTATAGGCAACAACCATGTGTTAGATCTTTCAATTCATCACAAGACTTCAGAAGACCGGTTTATAAATATTGGTCACTGGTATTGTTGACATCGTCTGTACTTCATTTCAGTTTAACTTTCGGTTTTAGTCTTGGACTTGGAAACTACGAACGCTTTTTAAATATATTCGTTTTTAAAATTAAAATAGCTAATAGAATGGTATTCGTCTTCCGTTCACAGTGTGTGCAACTTTTACATTTACAGGCACCTAGTAACCACGGACGATTCACAACATTTTCTATACTATCGCCTCTGATATATTGTTTCTTGCCACAATTTCTTTGGTCTACATCTTGGTAATTTATTAAATAATCGCAAATTTTGCAGTAAATTCAAAATTTTGGTGCCGCGTTACAAGAAAATAATGTAAAAAAACATGGAGACTGATTAAACTTTGGCTTTTCTTTCCTCAATGTTGGTTGCCTCTTATGAACTCCTTCCAAAAAAAAAAAAAAAGTGAAAGCAGAGATCAAATCTAACCCACGCCAACAATTAGTTGCGTATGTTAAGGGTGAAGGTCTTTGTATTATACATAGTATAGCCAATATCTCAGACAGTGAGTTTTCAGTAGTTAGTATCTATTAAGTAGCCAGCAGATCTGCAGTCTGCTGTGTTGTCTAACTACTCTGCTGACTGAAGTTGAAGTACTGAGAAGGCAAAGTAGTAGTTAGTGGGACTGTTGCGTTGCCAGGTGTTGAGTTTATAGTTTATCACTAGAGCTGGGTCGAATCATCAATTCAGTTTGCTGCTTGCAAGTCCCGACGACCAGAGGCAAATCGCGAGTCTTTCCTTCAAGTCACAAGCCTGAATTGGCTCCAATTCACTTGCAATTCATGAGTTGTAA
>JARFNW010089891.1:0-13151 GCA_031763155.1 Dirona albolineata
TACTACTACTACTACTACTACTATTACTACTACTACTACTACTACTACTACTACTACTACTACTACTATTACTACTATTGCTACTACTGCTACTAAAACTACTACTACTACTACTACTACTACTACTGCTACTACTACTACTACTACTACTACTATTACTACTGCTACTACTACTGCTACTACTGCTACTACTACTACTACTACTACTACTACTACTATTGCTACTACTACTACTACTACTACTACTACTACTACTTCTGCTGATGATGATGATGATGATGATGATGTCTCGATTTCCACTGGAAAGGAATACCGCACTTGTTGTGTGTTGTGTGTTTTTGATTTTTTTTTCTGCATTATGGTTGTTAGCTGACTAAGGGGAAATCTGAAACGTTCTTTGTTCTGTTATTTGCTTTACCTATATCATTTTCCCTCTTTCTTTTTTGCGCTATACCATTTTCCTTTTTCTTTTCTTTTTTTCTTTTTTTTTCCTCGCTATACCATATTCTCCCTGTTTTGTTTTGGTTTGTTTGTTTTTGTTTTGTTTTGTGTTTTTTTGTTTGTTTGTTTTTTGTTTTTTGTTTTTTTGCATACCCGGGAAGGAAGTGACGTCGAAAGGAATCCGGAGTCTATTTGTGTGTCAAGGCGTAGCTATGTAATGTAACCTTTTGCGGGATGACGCAGCCAATAATAGGCATAATATGATGACGTCATATAATAGCTGTCACACGATTGGCTGGCTGCCGGAGGCAGACACAACCCACACGACTTTGTGCTGTGTTATTATTATTATTAGTATTATTATTAGTATTAGTATTGTTATTATCTCCCCCCCCCCCCCCTTATCGTCAATAATACTATTATTATTGTATTATTTGTTTAGAAGGAAGGTTTCTGATGATAGATTCTATCAATTGGTGTTTACATTGTAATCATCATGCGGTGGTGCCCGGGGGGTGTGGTAATTGGGGGGACCGGAGACAGGGGCGTCTTTGATATCCCTCTAGATTGCTGTCATTGTTTCCCTGATGTGGCGGCAGGTAGCGCATGTATGAGACACAATAATTATTATGCGCCCGCCCCGGCCCCATTCTTGCGTCTACTCTGCCAGTTTTGCGATGCATGCTGCATTTTATGATTCTCTCCCTTTCTTTCTTTTTTTTTTGGTTGTCTCCCCCTTTCTGTCTGATGACTGACACTGGGGTTGTCTATTGTCTTGTCTTTAACTTTATTTAAATCTCACACGCTCACAGACATGATAATATTATTATTGACTTGAAATAATTTAACAGTGACTATAAGAACCAATACTTATTCGCTCCCCCCCCCCCTTTTTCCCAGACACACAACCTCATATCTACACACACACACACACGCGCACACACACACACACACACACACACACACACACACACACGCGCGCACGCTCACGGATATAAAAAATGATTTAACAGAAGCGGCAATTGACGTTAATAGTGTCCCAAATTTAGCACCACTTTTCTTTCCAATGTCACATGTAAAAAAAAAAACAACCGTAAGTTACAATGGCGGCGAAAAAACACAGTGACAGTATTTTATTAGCACTCCTGTTTCCTCCTTTCTCCTTCCGTTTCATTTTACTTCCTCCTTCCTCCTGTTTCCTCCTTCCTAATTCCTCCTTCCTCCTGTTTCATCCTACTTTCTCCTGTTTCCTCCTTCCTAATTCCTGTTTCATCCTGTTTCCCCCCTCATTTTCTCTTATGTTCCAACAACAACCCCAACTACATCCCACTTGATGGTGCTTCCGTTCAATAAGATGGAGGACGTGTTTGTTGTGATCTCTGCATGATGTACAAAATTTACACAAGATGTGTGACTGGCTTCAATATGGCTGCAATATCCATGCTCCGCATTTTCTCAGATACCGCCACCCTGGAGTCATTATACTCTCCAAAGAGTCGACTCCAGTATTCATACAGATACAGCAGATCAATCCACAACAACCTAATATTATATCGTATTTTTCCTCCTTGTTTCAGAGCCATGAAGAATTCTGGGATGGATGTCAGTTTCGGCGACAGCATGGTAGGCTTAAGAGTAAGTGGTCATTTAAGAGTGGGGTGGGGGATGGGGGGTAGCATTTGTTATTATATCTATGATGACATGGTGTTGTTAGTTATTTTGGACCAGCCACCAGGAATTCTCTCCCTCTTGCACTACAGGAAGTGGATTCGTTATCTAATTTTAAACGTTACCTTAATACATACACAGTGGGCTCATCACCGGCTTTTGTCTTTAATTTCTGATGCAGAGTCTTTCCAGCCACGTGTAAGGTGATGAGTGGTGTTAGTCATTGTTGTCCTATTTGGATTTACTTCCATTTGTCATGAACACCCTTCAGAGCTTGACACAAGGCTGGCCCCTACACTTCTTTTTGCGGTATAGGTATAAAGGGGACTCGATAAACAACAACCTTAAAACATCTTTTAAAATTATCAATCATGTAATTTTAGTAATGTTCAAATATGTATGAATAGCTTTTCTGTAAAGCACCTAGAGCCCATTCCTTTGTGAGACTGTGCGCTATATCAATATACTAATTATTAAATAGAGATTGAACTAGAATTATCCAAGCTTGCATCCACCATAACTATAGTAGTAGTATCTGATGGGGGATCACTATGAATTATTTGTATATCTCAACCCTTCCTTCTACTTTACTCTTAATATGACAAGCTGTTATAATTTATTTTTGTGATTGTTTGTGCACTTCCCCCCCCCCCCCCAGCACTTGACCTCGCTCTGTGAGAAGTGCATAAAAAGTTATGAAATAGTCTTTGGGGCATAGACTTAGATTTAGAGGTTTCAACTTTGAATCCTACCAATGTTGAATCCTTGGGAAAGACTACAAATTTTGTACTCACTCAGGTCAGGTGTGAATGAGTACCCAGCTGCAGGGAGAGAATGATATTATCAGAATGCTAGTATGATGAGCCTAACAGGCTGCTACACTGTATGCTGCCAATGGAGTTTAGAAAAATTGTTATTGACGTACACAGCCTGCTGGGGGATAAATGATGTTAAAGTATGTGATCCTGTGCTTGCAAAGTGATAGTACAGTTGCTTATTCGTGATCATCACCATGGTCTAAGCGCTTACAGTGGCACATTTACCCTGGGAAAGGAACGGAGCACTTTGGACTTATCTTTATATTAATAAATCTTTACTGTGACTACTGTGAGTATCGGTCAATAAGAGTTTTTTTGTTTTTTCCACCTTTCAGGGAATGGGAGAGGGCAGCCTCGCCATGATGGGCGCCAGTATGATGATGGACCAGGAGAGTGCCGAGGATCTGTCCATGAAGGCGTCGCCGCACGACATGTTCGGCCACAGGCATCTTGGGTAGGTCATACGGGGCTGGGGTCACAGGTTATCGGGGTCATGAGGAGATTGGGGTCTTGGGAAGTTCAGTCCTCCTTTTGGGGTCTTGTATTCGAGACATGTTTTATTTAGTGTTTGGGGTAGGATTAAGGATGGGGTTAGGATTAGGGTTAGGGGCAGGGTTTGGGTTAGGGGTAGGATTAGAGTTAAGGTGATGAATTGAATTCATGGGTAAAGAATAAATTGTATTTTCATTATAATCATAAAACTTGTGGAAGAATAATAAGAGTGAATAAATACATGCTTCAAGGAATGAATAAATCAATGAGATGACTTCAGTTTGGTTTTTTTTCCTTCATATCTTCCTTTTTATTTCTGACTACATTGCTCATGTTGCACTGCACTGCGGCTGATGCTTGGGTTATCTCTGTGTTCATTTGAAGTATGGCGCTGTGAACAAAGTAAAGCCAATTTTATCTTTTATCTTATCTTTATCTTTATCTTTGTGATCCCCTCTTGATTTATTGTTGTATTACTTTCTCTCCAACAGACGTATGGATGAGACGGAGCTTATGATGCGCATCAAACAGGAAGTCCAGGATGTGTATCCTGACATGGATTTTGGCGGTCTGCCCCACAGACCAACGGACATGGACCACCACGGTCAGAGGGACAGTCATTCTCCGTCCCCTGGACCCGACGACGCTGATGTCCAAGGGGTGAAGGTCAAGGGAGGTCAGATGGTCATGATGCCAGACATGATGGAGCGGTACGAGGACGATGAGGACGCAGAAGCCAGGAGGATGGCGGAGGAGGAGGAGGAGGAGGCCGAGTTGGAGGGGAGGAAGATGGATAATTTGAACGAGGAGGAGGAGGAAGAGGAGCAGATGTATTCTAAGGGAAGAGGGTACGGTGGGAAGGAGGAAGAGGAGGAGGAAGACATGAGGAGAGGAAATGAGGGTTACCGTGAACAGCGTGACCTTGACAGGATGAGGGACAGCAACGACGACATGAGTTCGTACGAAGCCAGGGCCAGGGCGGAGGCGGAGGCTGAGAGGGAGCTGAGAGCTGTTCAGGAGAAATTTGAACGTGAACAGGAAGAGGACATGAGAACAGAATTGGACAAGAACTACCAGCGTCCTGCAGGCTCCGTCAACTACAGCGGTGGCAAAGACGGCGATTTGGGGAGGGGAGCTCCTTACCCACCAGGCGTCGGACATTCGTCTCTCTATACGTCTCAGTTCTCTCCCCTGAATCTATCAGAGGGGGAACGATCTCCGTCGTCGGGGAGCAACCAGCCCTCGACCAATCCAGACGCTGCTCACCAAGAGGTAGCCGGGGAGGAAGGAATCAGACGGCACCCGGACCAAATGGCGCCTTCAAACTATTCGTCTGATTCCGCCTCTGCATCTTCAGCACCAGCCTTCAGCGGCAGCAGCTCCAAGTTCAGCAAAGAACAGGCACCAGCCGACACGGCAGCTTATTACTCCAGTGGGGAGGAGGAGGTCGAGGACCCCAAGACTTCCAAAGGACAGTCGCAGCCGTTTATCGTACAGCTGCCCGATTCGGGACCCGTGTTCCCGTCACGCCAGTCGGCGCCGTCTCATTCCCCGCAACAACTCGACTCGGCCATCCCCAGTACTTCGTGATGATGTCCTTGAACGGGAATGAATCAATGAATCAGCGACCTTGATGGGAATGTATCGGGAATGATTTGAAAGCAGCTTATGAACAAATGTGTTACTGCTACCTTTGTGTTCATGAACATCAACAAATCGGTTTTTTTCTGCTAACATTGACGGGCAACTACATCTTGTTGGATTTTTGTCAAAGTTGTGTTTTATTATTGTCTGCCTCCAGAGTTTTTTAATAAGGGGGGAGGAGGGGAGGGAAAAATGTCGGAACTGTTTCAAATATCATGGTGTAGGCCGGTTGGAAAAACTGATCCTTCAAACGCCAAAGCTGGTTTCGTTTCTAAAACTCATCCGTGAATCACGAGTGGTGAGAATTTTTTTTCAATCCATTTCTCAAGATTGCCGAGGCTTTTAGGAATTCAATGTGGATCTATCCAAGATGCGGATTAGACATGGACGAAGACATCCTGTGTGGATTAACTCTGTTCAAACGAAGACGCAAAAAAGAATCCGAGCAGCTGAAATGTAGTTATGGTTATTTTATGTTATGTATTATGATATCTGTCCGTGTTTTTTTGTTTGGAAAGTTACATATGATTATAATTCATTTCGTGTTATATTTTAATGATGTGGCTCAAGATTGACCTATATCTGTAATGAAATCTTGAAAGCAACAAGTTTGAGGGGACCACCCAATAGACAAATCAACGTCTAGGATTTCTGACAATCTTCGTTTGTTGTTGAATGTGAAATGAGAATGTGAGACCTTTTTTGAAACTGCCGTGTGTTAACCAGCGTGTGCAGCCGTTTTCACAAAGAAGGCCGTTGTACCCTTACACAGACAATAAGAGGCAGGGTACGTATGTAGGTACTGCCTTTTTCATGAAAACGGTCGTGTGATGTTATTGTTAGTCGGGATTTTTTTTTGTAGCTGTAGAAGCCAAACGGAATCATCTTGATTATCTGGTAGTAGATATTAATATACTCTTTTTATTTTTCCGCGTTGTTTAATTTGACGGGCTGTTCAATTAAAAGGAGACAAATTATTAGACAAGTGGAATTGAAGGAGTGAAGAAAAACAAATTGATAATGGTGTAGCTTCAAGGGTATTTTATTTAACACTTGAAGCTATAACATCATCTGGTTTGTTTTTTTAATTCCTCCTATTATTCAGATTCTTAATAAACTGTCCCCGTCAAAAAATGTTCACTTAGGCTTAGAATTTGCGGGTCAAAATCAGGTTGTCTTTGTTAGTATTAATACTTACAAATGTAGGGCTTGATTTTTTAACTGTTAGGTTGAGACTGTTTGTTAAGGGACCGTCACCCGTACAATTTGAAATGTTCTTCTTTGACAACTACACTCATCTTATCCGTTCTAGTAACTAAGTGCGTAGAAGTTAGTGTAAGAGAAAAGGACAAGTTTGCTGTATTTTGTTTTTGATTTATATTTTTGTTTTTTTGTTTTGTTTTTTTTAAAATTGGATTAGTCATGACAAAATGTCACAGAGAATCTGTTGAAAATTGTTTTGTTTTATTAAAGTTACGCCAACCCGGTTGTTTAAAGGCCAATCCCATCCCACCCATCAACAAACCAGACGAGGTGAGGTAGGTTTTCACCTCATTCATTTATAGGACTGCTAAGACTGTAATCATGTATTCACATTGTGACTGCTCTGCTAAGATTAAACTCTTATCATTGTGACTGCTAAGACTAAACTCTTATCATTGTGACTGCTAAGACTGTTATGTATATTTACATTGTGACTGTCAAGACCGTAATCATGTACATTTATATCCATACCCCTTAACAATGTTATTATGTGGCCAAGAAATAATATTACGTTGTTTTTTTTGTTTTGTTTTGTTAATTAAATGATTCATGCATAAACTACTTTTTAATGACTTATATGATAATATTATATAGTTTTAAGTTTATAAAAAGATAGATCTTTAAAATTGAAGAATATACCTCATATCTAAATCCCAAAGAAAACATAAAATTTAGAAATGCCAATTTTTAGTCATTGACCATCTCCTATTTACATACATGATAATTGATATTTGTCTTTGTGTTGTTTTGTCGGTCATTCCCCATCCTCCCACTCCTACTTTTAAAAAAGTTTGGTTGTTTTTTTGGTGGGTTGGTAATATTTTTTTTTTCTTGTGGTTAGTTTTAATATTTATGATATTATTATTATAATGACTAGATATGGAAACATTTGAGTCCCGATAAAAAGAGCGAGGATCAGTAGAAGGAACGAGATTAGAAGTGGATGTCGGTTGTTTAGGATGAAACCAACTCTTCCTGTTTTGCTTTTGAGGTGCGTCAGAGGTGTGTCAAATGTAACAATGCATAGACCATTGTAATAAATAATGATATCAGTCTTAGGCCTTTGATCCAAAGCAAAGCCTCATCCACTTTAACAGGTGGGCTTTTATGATAATATGATATCATCTTAGACGATATTGAGTTGCGTCAAAGTCAGAGGCTGGTCAAATTTAAATCATAGACCTTTATAATAATAATATGATATATATATATGTGTATATATAAAATCTTAAGACCATTGAGTCGTCAGTCTCGTCGGTGACGGTTGGAATCAAGATAATAAATGTCTCAGGGTTTGTAATATTTAATACTTAAAAAATGACTGTCTGCCTCTCTTTATCTCTCTCTCTCTCTCTCTCTTGTAACGTTTCGATTTTTAAGCATATACTATAATGTGTCCTGTTCATGTTCAAAGGTACTTCTATGATATACTAGATATATATATATATATATATCCCTTTCCTCACTTCAAGCCGTGCCTCTTTAGATTGGCCTATGATGTCTATAAGACTGTGTCATTTACGTGTGTCAGAAATTTGCATAATGAAACCCATGGTCAAGATTGTCTATATATTATTGTTTTATTATTCAATTTCAATATTGAGACACTTGTTACAAGTTGTTGATGTGTGTGTGTTTGTGTGTGTGTACCACTCACCGTGTACCATACCCACTAGTGTGTGTTTGTGCAACAACGCATTAATTCCCATTTCATCTAACCTTTTGTAACATGCTTTTTTAGAAAACAATACGGTCGGTCGAGGATAGAGGGGTAGAGGAGAGCTAATGAATAGATGAGAAGGTGAGCTTGATGAAGAAGTGAGAGCAGTTAGCTTAGAATTTCCAAAGTCAATTCTAATTCTATCACAAGTCCTGTAGAAATACTGCCATCAAAGAACGCTGAAATAGGAATACTCAAGTTTGAATATATTTTATAATCATTCTAGATTGTAATTGTTAGCCACTTCTCGACACGGTAGTAGTGGGTTTTAACTGGCATAGTCACAGCAATAATGATAATAGTAATAATAATGATAGCAATGAAAATAAGAAGAAGAAGATGAAGAAGAGTAATAATAATGATAATGCTTTATTGTCCATAGATAGTTTTCCATAAATCCTCTCATGTGTAGAAATAAAAAAAATTTTAACATTATTTTTTTTAAAAGGGGAAATTGAGAATCTGATGACGTTGCAACATGTTCCTACCACTACTACTATCATCCACTCTATTATCATCAAAGCCTTCTTCTCCCAATTTCGTTCTTGGAGTGTGTAAGGGTTGATGTGATTGAGAGCCCTCCCTCCCTGCTTCTCTCTCTCTGTAACAAAACGATTAGGTTGCTTGTAGCTTTTTGATAAAAAATTCCCTCTACAGTGGCCATAGCGTGCGTAGTCTTTGTTATTTTGATTTTCTGTTTTCATATTTCAAATTTCCGGACATCAACACAACACGAAAACAAAAAATGTAAATTAAATTTTTAGAAGATAACAAGTTCAAGTCATGCTCAATTTTTAAAATCATGTTTTGTTGTATTTTTATTTTATTTTTTCGAAAATTATTAATGATTTATTGTTTTGTACTTTTTTTATGATTATGTTTTTTAACAAGTGAATATTGTCCTTGTTTTGGATTTATTCTCTCTGGTCTACGCTTTGACGTCAAAGCCCCGATGAGACGAAACTGGTGAATTTTTTTAATTTTTTTTAACGGTTGAACCAAATACAAAAATTGTTTTTGTTAAGCTGTTTTGTTATGTTTTATTTTTTATTTTTGAATTTTTATTTTTTTTACATTTGCAGAAACATCTCGGTGAAGTGATGAGGAATCCAATTTTATGTTTTTAAAGACTTTTATCGTCATAGTAATGGAATAAATAGGGTTTTAAAATATGCTCTGTTCACCCCATATGGTAGGGAGGGAATACATTTTTATTTTTTTTACGCAAGTTAAATCAGTATATATATACCTCATTTATATATTCTATTATATATTATTATATTATATTATATTATATATATATAGACAAACCAAATAATCAAAATGAATTTAAAAGTGATTCAGTGTTTTGTTTTGTTTCGTTTCCTGATCATAGTGAGAATAATATTTACACAATTTTGAGTTTTTGTTTTTAATTTTTAATTAGATTCTTACTTTTGTTTCCATTGAGATGCATGGCCCAAGTTCCGTTTTGTTTTGTTTATATATTATAGATATATATATATATATAGATATATTAGGAGTAGTCTTCAACCTTCATGTTATTGATATAATGTATTGATTTGTTGGTACGTCTTAACGCAGACGATTTTACCTACTTCCGTTTTTGTTGTCAGATCTCACGCAGAACTTAATGAAAAACCTGGTGTCCAAACTAACACTTATTGAACAATTTGGAAAATCTCAAAATATTTTTGTACTTTTATCACATGCAGTTAGTTTATCGATAATTTTAGCTATAGTGTGAAGGGAGTGTGTTATGGTGTCATAAATGGAGATGTGTGGTGTGAATGGGAGGGAGTGAATTTGTCAGTGGGTCCGATCAGAGTGTGATGTGTGAATGGGAGGGAGTGAATTTGTCAGTGGGTCAGATCACAGTGTGATTCAGTTTGTTTTTTTCTAATTAATACATGAAGCATTACGATGGAAAAGAGGCAAAGTAAACCCAATCATTTATTTATTAGTGCATTTTAAATAATTTAAAAAAGTGCATGTTGGTTTGTTTTTTGTTGGTTTTTTTATTCTGAACCCAAAGTTGCATTTGTAGAAATGATGTTCCACCTCGTTATAACCATCGTCATCTACCTGATTTTGTGGGGTATTATTTTTGGAGGGGTTTGTTTTGTTTTAGGGGGGAGGCTTTTTTTTTATTTGAATTTAAGGGAGGTGGTTTTTGTTTTTTTGTTTGATTGTTTGTTGAGTTGCAGGTTTTTTTTCTTGCTTAGTTTTGACCAAATCTAGATCACTGATGTTCATGAAAGATAATGATAATGATAATAATATACTTTGTAACAAATTTTTTTATTACTTTTTTTTTTTTCAAATATAATAGAAGCAAATTGTCTTTTGACAAGCCGAAATTCTACCTCGTTTTCACATGCAAGATGTGTGTGTGTGTCTCTCAAAATGTATATACATTATATATAAATAATATAGATATATCAATGCTTGTGTGTGTGTTTTGTATATTTCTGAAAATTGAACATTTCATCATTTACTTACTGTGCTTCTCCCCTCCCCCTTCTGTAACCTTTCCCATCTCACGAATTCAATATTTCGGGGAAGGGATCTCGAGTCTTGATGGATGGTTCTTACGGCTGCGACAATGCCGATGACGTTGTAGTTATGGGCCTTTGATTGAGTGGCTGGCGGTGTCTGTAAATAACGGAGCAAATTCTCCATTGTAATATTATTGTTATTGACTTTTTGATTTTTTAAATATTATTTAATTTTGTCTGTCATGTTTATATAATCAGGTATAGAATAATCTGTCTGTCCGAGAATATTTTATGACTTAGTAGGTTACTCATGGGGTCTTTTGTTGTTTGTAGTTTGTTGTTTGTTGTTGTTTGTAGTTTGTAGTTTGTTGTTGTTTGTTGTTTTTCCTTACTGTTAATACTGGTAGCATTTAGTATAGATAGTCATGAGTTTGGAAACTTATTATTGTGGAAACAGAGATCTGATTTATATAGATATATATATATATGTGTGTGTGTGTGTGTTACAACGACCGTTTGTCTCAGGCAGATAGATTATGTGTTGACCTGATGTCTTTTAGTTTATAGGGTTTTAGAGTACAGTGATACAGTGGCAGCTTGTCTTGTCCATCTTTCACCATTAAATTATTAGCAGAGGTAATTTTTCCTGTTACACAAGAATACATGTGTGTCCTGCATTCTATTTGGGGTCAAAACGTCCATCCCTGTGTGCCTGTGTACATGTCGTGTCTGTGTTCCATATCACGCTGCATGGACTGGCGTTAGTGCAGCAGCCATATTAAGAAGACTAGGACAGACATTTCAGCCAAATGACTGCATGCGGCAGAATGCTTCTGACGCTATATTCTTGTTCAGATTGCTCCAGTCTACAAAAAAACGTGGTGTGTGCAGAGAGATAGTCTGGAGTCTTACCTTGGTATATTTCACACACCGTGTCGTGGTATGATATGCTATTTCACGCTTAAAAACAATTTGTCACCTCAATTTTTATTTCCGAACAATTTTGATGTCTCGTTGATCTCACCCATGACTTTATTTTCTATCAAATTCACAATCTGTTTGTCCGTTCCCATGGATGCAGTCAGTACGTCTTGAAATTTTTGTTTTACGTTCTTTGGGATTATGCATTGTATTTTATAGTGGAGGGACGGTTCTCCGGACAGGACGGGACACCGGACAACTTAGTACTATCAGCTTGGTTTGGTTCATCACATATTGGTAATTAATTCTAAGTGTCCAAACACGTCTTTTGCTTGGTTAGAATTAATCACTACTGTCTGACGAACCAAAACAAGTTGCAAGTGCCAAGTTATCCAGTGTCCTGTGTCTTGTTTGGAGTCCCATCCCTCGACTATATATATTCTTTTTGTATTTCAACTTTTCAAATCTTTTGACTCAAAAGAGTTGTTTAAAAAGTCTTGGTTTTTTTTTAAATTTCAATGGTTTGTTGTATTCTGATGTTGATGATTTCAAATTTGAAAGGCTGCTGGCAAAAACAAACTATATAAACGATAACAACAAAAAAACTTTAGATTTGATATGCAATCACTAAAACGTTTTATGTGTGTTACGACGTTCGTGGCAATATATAATATAATATACTACTATACACAGATGATGGATTTGTTTTTTATGATCTTGTTGATTTTTGTTAACTACTTGTTACCAATTGGTTCAGTCAAATTCAATGGATGCAAAATTATATTGATTACAATTCACACTTGAACATTCATACGTTTTCATTTCATATCCTCTTTACGTTCATGACCCTTTAGCTTGCTAATATTATTATTATTTCATGTTACGATCTTTGGTACGCCTGAACTGATACTGAGCTACAACGGCCATTGATTGGTTTTTCTTACTTTACATGTACATTGTTTTTGTCCTGTCGTCTCATATATTATATCGCTGTTGTCAATAATGGTAATCATTAATTATAAGATATGCATTCGGGTAAATTTGTTTTAAAACCTTTTCACATCCGATATATATATAGTTTTTCCTTGCAATAATTCAACATATCCCCTGACCTCATGCAAAACAATGTTTGTTGGTTCGTCTTTTTGTTTTTTGTTTTTGTTTTGTTTTGGTTTTTTTGTTCTATGATATTTTCAAACGTCACAAGCCGTGGATCTCAACATATTGGATAGTCCTGATGTCCTTAACGTTATTGTTATTGTTATTGTTACTACTATCATTATTATTATTATTATTATTATTATTAATATCATTATCATTATTATTATTATTATTATTATCATTATTATCATTTCTATTATTATTATTATTATCATTATTATTATTATTATTATTATTATTATTATTATTATTATTATTATTATTACCTCTTCTACTTCATCCTGTATCATTCATGGTTCTGATAATTCATCTTTATCCCATTCTTTGGTTTCACATCTCCATATTATTATATCGCCAGTAACTATAGTTGTGTTTATTTATGGGTCATTGTGCAGAGATAAACATACAACCATTTCATTTTATCTGTAGTCTTCATGATTGCGCAGTCGATGCTGCTGCTGCTGCTGCTACTACTACTACTACTACTACTACTACTACTACTACTACTACTACTACTACTACTAC
>JARFNW010090113.1:0-13137 GCA_031763155.1 Dirona albolineata
CTGTGTCTGGCCGAGGACAGTGTACAAGGCAGAAGGCATCGATGCGCAGACCCAGTTACAACGTATCCAGGTTAAGTCAGTGTCCCATTAGTACACGTGACCTGATACAAAGCTGGAAAATCTATGGATCAAGATTTTAAGGCAAGCAGGGGATCAGCTCACTGTGCCAATAAACCTTGTTTGGTACAGGAACCAATACACTGTTCAGTATTACTCATATCTGAACCAGACAACATGGTATTGTAGCCTCAGGTGTTCGCCCAACAGCTATAGAAACTGTGGTTATTATACCAAAGAGGCAAGCCTGTACTTGTACGAAGATGAAGACTACAGACCTATCTTTGTTCTTACATCCACTCCTGACCCATCATCACCCCAGGATTGTGTGTGTGTGTGTGTTTTTTTTTTTTTTGGTTGTCTTTTCCACCTCTACAAAATCCCATCTAATAAATGAAACACCCCCGTCAGAGAGGCCTAACGACGTTAGGCAAGGGCTGACTCTACTCTAAAAAAAGGTTACAGTTACAATGGTAAAATTGTTCCTGCCTTTAGAAACATTCCTTAATTACCTACCTAAGCTCTGTGAAAAATATTGAAGTTTGTTGTTTCTGTTTATTATATTATATAAGCGGAGGCGGCGGCGCAGTGGTTAAGTCACTCGCCTTAGGTTTGAGAGGTTGCGAGTTTGAATCCTGGTGGAAGCACTGGATTTTTTCTCAAGACCTTGATCCCACTTTGCACAGTGTAGGGACCAGCTCCGTGTCTGGCCGAAGACAAAGCGCAGACCTTGGGTAAAATGTATCCAGGTTAAGGGGCAAGTCTGTGCCCCACTTGTACACATGGCCTGGTACAGAGCTGGAAAATCTATGGATCAAGATTTTTAAGGCAAGCAGGGAATCAGCCCACTGCGCCAATAAACCTTGTTTGGTACAAGAAGCAATACCCTGTCCAATATTACTCATATCAGGACCAGACAACTTGGTATTGTAGGATTGTAGCCTCAGGTGTTCACCCAACAGCTATAGAAACTGTGGAAGAGGCATAATAAAGGAACCTAATAAAGATAATAATACGTAATAAAATTAATTTTTATAGTGTCTTTGATTAACCGAGGCCTCAAAGCGTTTTACAGTACAGTGACGATAATGACATAATTTTCAAAAACCAAATTATCACATTCGTACTGACATACAAGTTAGCGCATTCACATTGATAAAGTCAGTTTATGAAGCACAAAATTGAAATTAAAGATTCAATGCCAGAATGAAGGCTGCGAGAAGCTAAAAATCTGAATAACGGGTACGCTAAAAAAGTTAATATGTTTTAGCTCCAAGTGTAACATCAAAGTTTTCAGGTTTCCCCTTACTTCATTATCCTTCAAACACAGAAAACAGAAAACACAGCCAGCTTTACAGGCTTGTGTTATATGATTTATGTTTTTATGTTTGTTAGCTGATGAAGGGGAAACCCGAAATATTCTTTGTTTTGTTACTTGTTTTACACTTGGAGTTACACCATTTTCACTTTTTTTTTTTGCATTTAGCGAACAGCCATACCAAAATGTTAGCACACGTTGGCAATACTCAAACCTAAACTCTATTCAGTACAGTACAGTAGTCACTGTTTCATTTTGTAATTTATTCATGTATTATTATTCATTTCAATACTGTGATGCTCCATTTCTTAAGCGCATAACTATAACATACATGTTGTAATTTTTATACACGTCTGTAAAATGATTTTCCCGAATGGGATGATAATAAAGTATTATCTTATCTTATCTTATCTTAATAGTCACGTATTCATAAGATCGAAGGCGTTAATATAATATGATTTGTTTCACAACAAAATTACCTGTAGTCTCCCCTGGATATAGAAAGTGAGTGCTTGTATAGAATAATGTGACAAATGCTGTGATCTTATCTTCTTTTTCTTAATTCCTTACCTGTGCCGGTATTCACAGACCATACGTTAAGTGTTAGAACATTTTGGCACACTCATATTGTCATTATTCTACTCACAACATAACGTGTTTATAGTGATTTTCAGCCTGCACACATATCTTAAGCGTTAAAGTATGGTCTGTTAATACGGCCCCTGGGGCTGTGTACAAGGACTGCATGTAAACATTTTTTTACCACATTTTGGCCCAATCTTACTGCAGTGAATTATACTCACAACATGACAGTAATCACTATATCACCAACCATGTAATGTTTTGATTACAATTATGCCAAAATGTGCTAACAACAGTTTATGTGCATTCTGTATATTATATGACCCCTGTGCTTTTCCCTAACCTCAACGAACTGTCACTTGTTCCCTAATAACAACAACCTGCCCCCTGCTTCTCCCATACCTCCGCTTTCTTCATGGGTGGATGGCGTATGCTTATAGAATGAGTGAACACTTGCTCAATACCACCAGCGATCTTCTCAGCCACCTCATGTCGTCAAGCAGAACACCGTGTTGTCCCAGGGGTGGGGAAGACAAGGAAGGCGGAGGAGGAGACGAAGAGTCAAGGTTCTTCTTTGATTCCTTTTTTAAAGTTTCCAATTTCCATACTTGTTTGCTTGCTCTGCTCGTTCCCCCGTTGTATAGTGGAGGCGGGACGGTACTCCGGACGGGACGGGACACCTGACAGACAACGTAGCACTAGCAGCTTGGTTTGATTCGTCAGACAGTGGTGATTGATTCTAACCGACAAAACACCTTTTTTGGCAGGCAGTCACCACTGTCTGACGAACCAAACCAAGCTGCTAGATGGTGCCAAGTTGTCCGGTGTCGTATTCCGTCCGGAGTCCTGTCCCTCCACTGTAGATATTTTCATTGTGTTCTTTCTCCACCGTTGTCAGTCTGTGTGGCATGTGATTGTGTCAAAGCTGGCTTGATTTTTGATTCGTTGAAAAGTAGGATTTCTTTATTTTAAATGTTTACTTGAAAATTTATTTCTTCTTGAGTTCCGTTTTTTAGACTAGTAGAGTGCACAGGGTTGCTAACAACAGTAAATATCTGAGTATGTTAAATAGCTTCAATGAATGACAACACAAAACAGCGACACCCCTTGCATTTCGCTATAAGTCAATTGGTCAATTTGTCAATCTAACTCTATGTGTCTGTCACACCACCTCCTAATGTTAAATTTATATTTACCGATTTTCCTAGATTCTTCGTTCCAGTTCCAGTCAGTAGTAAACCCTTTGCATTTCGTTTTGTTGATTTGATCAGTCTGTCATCTAACTTTATGTGTCTGTCACACATCCATCTCCTAATGTTAAATTTTAATGCACGGATGGGCCTCGAGGCTTGTGAGGATTTACTATACTTTATGCTATCAATAACGTAATAGCCTTGTGTCAAGTAATCAGGGTTGTTATAGTTATAGCATTACTATACTGTTCATCACTAGACTTCATTCGAACTTGTATAATATTTATGTACGTGTTGAGGGGAAAGCCCGAAACGTTGTTTGTTTTTGTTACTTGTTTTTCACTTGGAGCTTTCCCATTTTCAGTTGGTTTTTTTGCATACCTCTTATTCAGATTTTTAGCTTCTGGCAGCCCTCGTTCCTTTTTCAACTTGGAAAGGGCGAATTGGGAGCCGTAGCTGATGTTTTTATATATATATGTATATATATATATATAAATATATATACAGTAGTCTCCGCCTAAGTGCACGGTCGTCGGGAGAAGAAAAAATCTTGCGCTTAGGTGAACCGTACACTTAGGCGAAGAGGACAATGGCGGGCAGTGTAGGTGGGGTTGTAACATATTACGATCACAAATCAAAAGTAACAGCGTAGCATCATATAGCTATAAAAAGTCCTTCCGAGCTATGAGGCCCATAGAGCCGGTGCTTATCCCGGTTTCCTTAGCGTGAAGCGGACAGAGTGACAATACGTCACCCCTCTGGATAGGACGCTGGTCGATCGCTGATTACTTCCCCAGCTGTAAGCTGGTACCCATTTTTACACTTGGGTCGAGCGAGGCAATTGGAGTAAAGTTTCTTACCCAAGAAAAACATCGAAGTGACTGGGATAGAATTCAAACCCACGACCTTTGCCATGAGAGTCCGCTGTCCTAATCACTAGACCACCTCGCCTCGTATAACTAATAACCGTAACCCATTTTGAATTTAACTTCATGGTCTCTTATTTCTTTTGACGCAACAAGTCCATGTCATCGGGTAGCTGGTGGCGCAGTGTTTAAGACACTCGCCTTTGGTTTGAGGCATCACAGGTTCGAATCCCAGTGGAAACACTGTTTTTTTAATCTCAAGACCTCTATCACGCCTGGCTTATTTCGCCTTACTCTTGGAATAGACTTTAAATTTAAAGACAAATTTCCCCATGGGATGAATAAAGGGAATTTATTTATTTATTTATAAAGACAAGGAGCTATTATGGATGACTGGGTAAAGTGACTGGGCATGTTGAGATTAAGAAAACTGTTTTTGCCTTCTACTTGTGCTGTGTTTAGTGTTTTCCTGTCACTTGCAAATCATTGTGGCTTGTGTGGGTTTTTAAAATTTTTATTGATGGTACCATCAAATTTGAATCCCATAGTAATAGTATTGATATTTTGCAAACCAACACACCCCCCTAACAATACTAGATTTTTTAAACACTTATTTTTGGGTCTCGAATGTGCAAGTAGTCAAAATCAAGTTTGTTTCTTTGTTGTCTTGTGCCTAAAATCAAAACTTCTGTTTTTGAATCGTTGAGTTTCAATTTGTTGGTTGACATCCGTGTTATTATTGCAGAACGACAGTCATGGATCTTTGCGAAAATTCACATTTTATAAAAAAAATGCATGGTTACTCAATGAACAAACAATCGTCCGCAGTCTCTCTGTCTTGTCTTTAACAGAAACATCAATAGAAAGCTTTTTACTTTATATCAAAGAAAACAAAAGGAGATAGCAATAAATGAATGAAAAATGTATGATATTATGATCGAACTAGAATGAGAATGAAAAATAACAAATGTATGATATTATGAGCTAACTAGAATGAGAATGGAAAAGTAAAAATGTATGATCCGATCTAACTAGAATGAGAATGGAAAAGTAACAAATGTATGATACAATCTAACTAGAATGAGAATGGAAAAGTAACAAATGTATGATATTATGATCTAACTAGAATGAGAATGAAAAAGTAACAAATGTATGATATTATGATCTATCTAGAATGAGAATGGAAAAGTAATAAATGTGTGATATTATGAGCTAACTAGAATGAGAATGGAAAAGTAATAAATGTGTGATAGTGATATTATGATCTAACTAGAATGAGAATGGAAAAGTAACAAATATATGATACGATCTAACTAGAATACTATCAAAATCACTTTGAGAAAACGAAAAAAAGCAAAGGGAAAACATTTCTGATGTAAAAAAATCATGGCTACTCGTCATTGTTGTTTGCGATGTTTTTCTTCAGTATTGCCAGGGGCCGTATACCCAGTCCTTACGTTACCGTAAACTGATAAGACATTTGTACGTGCAGTGAATCACGATTAACCTCGTAATTGTTTTGAGTAGAATTCAACGTTGAAGGATGTCAAACAAGATTGTGCCAAGAAGGTGTTCTAACAGTTTACGTACGAACTGCGAATATGGTCGCAGGTCTTTTAATACTAATACTCCCTATATTCATCCCAGGGGGGAAATTTGTCTTCAGGGTCTATTCCGAGGGTAGACCGGAATAACCACCCAGGCGTCAGCAGCCCAGAGCAGCGCCGCAATATGGGATCAAGGTCTTGATAAAAAATCCAGTGCTTCCACCGGGGTTTGAACCTGCGACCTCTCGAACCAAAGGCTCCCAGGATGTTACATCTGGTTTGATGTACGGTAGTATCCTAGACTTTTCTTTTAGGTCGATGTATTGATCATAGTGCCTTTACTTTCGTGCAGTTTTCTTTTAAAACTGATAGAAATATTGAATAACATTGCTTGACACAAATCACACTTCACTTTTATCCCCCCTTTTATTATGTTTTGTAGGATAAAGGTAACTCCAAAGAAATCCGTGATTACGTCTCAGCCTCATCACGTTTATCCAGAGCGAGAGCGTCCCCTGCAGTCGCAAAGGTCAGGCGCCTTAGGTCCCGACCCAAGCCTTTGTAAAGGACCTGATTCCTCTTTGCTCAGGTACGTTGGTTTACTATTCTATCCATCAGTGTCCCATGAGTGTTGTGTTGTGTTGCGGATTTGGAACCAGCTCCATCATCTCCAGTCATGGACAGTAATACAGTAATACACAAGGCATCCACAGGTCACAAACCCAGACCTTCATTGAAGGATCCAAATCCATGTGGATCAATAAACTCTTATAATATTCTTCAGCCCTAGGCCTAGGCATTGCTTAAAAAGGAATAAAGGTAATCCACCAAACGTTAGCGGCAGCCTGATGTCAACAGGAATCACCCGTGTTGTCCAAGGAATCACCCTATGTTGTCCAAGTGAGCAAATCAGGGGTTAATAAATCTTGCCCAAGGAAAATTAACGGAATGTCTGAAGAGGGGCTGGCTCGAACCTGGGACGGGATGCCCAGGTTGCAGTGCAATGCCTTATCCACTCGGCCATCTCCCCCCCCCTAGATCAAGAGTTGAAGGGATGATCAGCCCACTATGACAGGCAAGAATTCTTTATCGGAACCATGAATAATTTAAATCCGCTTTTCGTTATTGATCATATTCCTTCAAAGTCGTGAGGCAAGTGTATTTGATAATAATGTGTACAACAAAAACAGAAGGTAAAACAAGAAGGGATAAAATTAGAAACATTAGAATACGGGATGAAGTAAGTACAGAAAGCTTAGAAAATAAAATAAAGAGAAATTAACTTAGATGGTTTGGACATGTAAATAGAATGAATGAAAATAGGATTCCGAAACAAATTCTAGAATGTAGGCAACAAGGTAAATTACCAAGAGGTAGACCTAAGAAAGTATGGCAAGAAACAATATCAGAGGTGATAGAAAAGAGGCGGTGTAGATATTTGGATGCAAAGAGGAAGACTCTGGATAGAGATCAATGGCGAAAGTTCATTCGCACTTAACCTTACACCGAAAGGTAGAGAGGAAATGATAAAGAAAGAAAGAAGAAAGAAAGTCTCTATACTTATTCTTTCAGTATTACTCAGTATTCAGTACTTGGACTTCACTTTTTTTGAGTGAAATATCCCCCACTGCCATTTTAAGATTTTTAAGAGGGGTTTATAATATAATGTTTCTTTGTACCTGAGCAGCAAGACAAAGGTTGATGGCTTGACCGTATTGTGCCTCATAAAAAGCCAATTTTC
Source organism: Dirona albolineata (assembly GCA_031763155.1). Classification (NCBI taxonomy): domain Eukaryota; kingdom Metazoa; phylum Mollusca; class Gastropoda; order Nudibranchia; family Dironidae; genus Dirona; species Dirona albolineata. Next base: position 7,305 of record JARFNW010090113.1, read on the forward strand.
CAAGATTGAGTAGGATCTTTGCCTGCAGGTTTTTGTCGTTGAACGCCTGAGATGTGGTAAAAACAAAACATTACACAAGATCGTTAAATGTTATCAGAAATAAAAAAAAATAAATAAAAAAATATAAATGTAATATTCTAGGTTATCTATGAAAACATGAAGTGCCACGTGTGTGGTCAGTGTGGCAAGGAAAACGCTGTCAATTACATTGAGATACAAAAAAAGATGAACTTTATTAGACGAGACATGAGTGTATATATATGAACAAAGGGACATAACTCCAATGGCATGTACAACAGAGATAACGGGGGATAACTATAATAATAAAATAGGTACATTCATTATATCAAATATATAAATTTCCTTCATTCATCCCAAGGAGGAAATTTGTCTTTAGTGTCTATTCCAAGGATAGACCGGAATAACCCCGGTGTCAGACGCAAAGCAGCGCCTAAAGTGGGATCACGGTCTTGAGAATAACTCCAGTGCTTCCATAAGGATTCGAATCCAAAACCTCTCTAACCAAAGACCGATGACTTAACCACTGAGCCACTGCGCCACCCCAAAGACTGCCATATTGTTGACCAAGTGAGAAAATCAGGGGTCAATAATCTTGCCCAAGCAAATAAACAAAATTTCCTGAAGCTGGGGGGCTCAAACCTGGGTCACCCAGGCTGCAGTGCAATGCCTTGTCCACTCGGCCATCTCTGTAGTATAGTGCTGAGAAAAAGGGGAGTGACAGGTTTTAATTCATCAGAATGAGACCCTGCCAGCAGCACCCACCAACAGCGCAACTCTTTGAGAATAAGTTAACTGCGTAGACAGGCGCTAAGAATGAAAAAATGTTGTAAGAAACCATTGAAGTCACTTTATTTTAATGAGAGGGAGTTGTTGATGAATAAGGAGACTCCACTGAAAAGTAACATTAACTAAAAGGTATCATAATGAATCTTACCTGTGCAGCTATGTTTGCCTCGTTCAGAAACTCTCTTGCCCTCTGGTAATGACCCTAAGAAGAGAATATGTGAAAAATCCGTAACGTAAAGAAGATAAAGATTACACTTGAACGTCCATGAAGATATATATATATATGTAGTCTCCACCTAAGATCTCAGTCCACATGAGATTCCAATTTTCTTGCCTCCAAATGTTTAGATAGATAAATATATGTACTTATATATGCGCTTATTCACAATCATCACCATACTCTAAGCGCTTTATATTTGCCCCGGGAAAGCAATGGAACACTCATCGCTTAATTTGCCACACATGGCCTGTTGGGCGCGAACACAATTTTTGGATACGGACAAAGCTGCTTACAAACCAAGAGTAGGTACCTCCGAATTTAACGTCCGACTCCGATATAACGAGGTAAGCAGGGCAAAGTGTCTTACCCAAGGACACAAGTACCGGTGAGTCAATACATTTCATAGCACGTGTATAAATATTGACGTGACGGTTTTAGATCAATAATTCAAGAGTGATGTCAAAAGTTCTGAAAATCTATAAAAACTATAAATAGTTATCGTAGTACAGCAAGTTTAGAAAAGAAAATAGAGAAAAATCAACTAAGATGGTTTGGACATGTAAACAGAATGAATGATAGTAGGATACCAAAACAAATATTAGAATGTAAACAGCAAGGGAAATTACCTACAGGTAGACCAAAAACAACATGGCAGGAAGTAATTACAGAAACCATCAAAGACAAGGGATGTAAGTTTGTAGACGCAGAAAGGAAGACATTGTGGATAGAAATCAGTGGCGAAAGTTTGTTTAGGATGCTTAAGCCTCACACCAAAAGGTACAAAAGGTAAATTGGTCAAGAAAGAAAGAAAGGGATAACGGCACCGCCAGACTTGCTATGTCAGTTCACTAAGCCTGTATCCATGGGCTTGAATGAGGAGCCGACTTGTTAGTCTGAGTTTTATCGTCACCCATTCGACTGCGCATGCGCGAAGTTTCTCATTTGGGAGGTAAAAACTTTTGGGAAAACCACCGTGACTCACCGAGTATCGAGCGAATAACTTGATTATAATTAATTGAAAATGCTATCATTTTTAATGAAAATTAAAGTTACTATTTCTAGATTATCATTTTTATTGGGTTAGCAATGAAACAAACACGTCTTTCATGACTTTCTTCATCGAAAAATCGGTGTCGCTGAATATCCGCTGATTCTATTTTTAGAACGCCAACATTCGTCGTGTACTATAAGTATTATCTATAGGTCAAATAACTTTATTTTGAGCATAACTTATATTATTTTGAAGAAAATCGAAGTTTTATTTCTTCAATTTCATTTTATTCGGGCTGCATCGAAATCGACACCCCTTTTATTACGTTTTTAGAGAGAGAAAAACTCGACGTTATCAATGTCTAGTCTCATCGCCATTGTTATTTTAATTCGCTCATGTTACCCATAAGCCCACAAATCTGCCTCTAAGTCCACCCGATCGTGGACATAAAGGTCGTAGGTAATAGCGGAACTTTCGGGACTAAATTTTTTGTGAGATAGTCGAGAGACATAGACAACTTCGGTTTATTTTACTGTTGGTCTGCTTCATGAATATCGGCCCTGGGGCAGTATTCACAGACCATACGTTAACTGTTAGCACATTTTGGCACACTCACATTGTATTATTTCTACTCACAACATAACGTGATTATAGTGATTATCAGCATGCACAAATGTCTTAACCGTTAACGTATGGTCTGTGTATACGGCCCATGGTCTGTAAAGTTAGGCCGGGCGTCCACTGCCGGTTTTGGGTCAGCTCCGCAAAATGTGACTAGCAGGCTAACAACTTGATAAACAATACGTCTTTAACCTGCTAGTCACATGCGCAGCTGACCAAAACCGGCAGTGGACGTCCGGCCTTAAGACAGCCCAAGTGAGGCCCAGGGAAATAGTGAAACAATCAGACTCCGACCTAACCTGCGGCCGTGTACACACAGACGCTACGTTAACTGATAGGACATTTTGGCACGCACTGACCCTCTACGTTTACGTTAAATGATGAGTACAATTCAATGTTGAATGACGTGTAATAAGTTTGTGCCAAAATGTGATAACTGTCTACGTACGGACTGTGAGTACAGGAGCAGGAGAGAGTTGCCTCGTTCCAGGATAGCCAACCAATGCTCAGAAAAGTGAGCTATTTTCGAGCTCGTTTACAGACACAGATACGGGTGTATCTATATACAGACACAGATACAGACACAGATACAGGCACAGATACAGATACAGACACAGGCACATATACAGATACAGATACAGACACAGATACATATACAGGCACAGACACAGACACAGATACAGGCACAGATACAGATACAAATACAGGCACATATACAGATACAGACACATACTCAGATACAGGCACAGATACAGATACAGATACAGACACAGATACATATACAGGCACAGACACAGACACAGATACAGGCACATATACAGATACAGTTACAGGCACAGATACAGATACAGACACAGACTCAGATACAGGCTCAGATGCAGATACAGGCACATACACAGATACAGATACAGACTCAGACACGTGTACAGATTCAGATACAGGCACAGACACATATAAAAACACAGACACAGACACAGATGCAGACAAAGACCCAGACACATGTACGTATACAGATACAGATACAGGCACAGATACAGATACAGACACAGATACAGATACAAACACAGACTCATATACAGGCACAGATGCAGACACATACAGGCACATATAAAGATACAGATACAGATACATATATAGATTCAGACACAAACTCAGACACAGACACAGACTCAGACACAGACACAGATACTTCGGATATGACCAATGGCTATATTATTATTCATAGACCTCCTTACGTTAGTTAACAAGGTGTGTGTGATACTGTGAATCACAATGGTGACGTCATAATATTTTGGGGATGATGAATTAATGGTGCATGACGTCATGTTATGAAAAATAATAATAACTTCATGCCAAAATGTGCGAACACTTTACTGCCTTGCTTCTTCCAACTTTTAATGTGCAAACGTCAAAGTATTTGAAATTCTAACAAAATGTATATTAATTATTTCTAAATTGTCTTTGTACAAAATAATGCAAATATAACTATAGGACAAGATCGTTACAAGGTTTTCCCCATCAACTTGACCTTGCTATTCGGGACGTATCGAAAGCAAATCATGAGATTCCTTATTCACCATTGGAAAGTTGTTTATCACGGTCCTTTATACGCACAATAGAACGACCTCGGGGAAATGGAAAACCCATCCAACGGTTTTGACCTATTAGCATCATTTCATTGACGTTGTGACCATTGGAGGTGTGTATCCAGGAGAAAGACGATGGTCAAAGTCCGGATACCGGGTGGGCGTTATTACTATTAGTGAATTGTAACCAGGGGCCGTATACAAATACCATACGTTAACGGTTAAGACATATGTGCAGGCTGAGAATCACAATACTCACGTTATGTTTTGAGTAGAATTCAATGTAATATGTGTGTGCCAAAGTGTGCTAACAGTTAACGTATGGTCTGTGAATACCGGAGGTCCACAAAGTGTTTTTGACTTATTAATGATTTTATCAATTCAATCGTAAAATTCTATTCATCTGTAAACAAGAAACAGTAGTAGTGGAAGTAGTAGTAGTAGTAGTAGTAGTAGTTGTAATAGTAGTAGTAGTAGTATTAGTAGTAGTAGTAGCAGTAGAAGAAGTAGTAGTAGTAATTGTAGTAGTAGTAGTAGTAGTAGCAGCAGCAGCAGTAGTAGTAGTAGCAGCAGCAGCAGTAGTAGTAGTAGTAGCAGCAGCAGCAGTAGTAGTAGTAGCAGCAGCAGCAGTAGTAGTAGTAGCAGCAGCAGCAGCAGTAGTAGTAGTAGTAGCAGCAGCAGTAGTAGTAGTAGTAGCAGCAGCAGCAGCAGTAGTAGTAGTAGTAGCAGCAGTAGTAGTAGTAGTAGTAGTAGTAGCAGCAGCAGTAGTAGAAGTCTTTAATATCGTTGTTGTAACCACCACTTACTAACGAAATCACAGGCTGGGATTCCCAAGACTGAGAAGGTTATCCGGGTGTATAACGTGGTACATCGGAAAGACTGTCTGTCCAAACAACCTGTACACATGACCATATTAGTATTAGCATCATATCATGGTGGAAGGTGGGGGGGGGGGTCTGGTGGAATGGCAAGATTTGGGTCAATGGACATAACACAATATGGATGACGAGTTTGAATGCCCTACTTCATCCACAAAATAATTTAGTGGGCTGATCCCCTGCTTGCCTTAGAGATCTTGATCCATAGATTTGCCTGCTCTGTGTGAGCCATGTTTGCTAGTTGGGCCCAGACTTGCACTTAACCTGGATACATTTTTATCTGGATTTGCACATCGTTGCCTTCTGCATTATACACTGCCCTCGGCCAGACTCAGAGTTGGTCCCTACACTGTTTAATTACTGTTCTACAGGGAACAGATAACAAACAATCAAAAATACCAAAATTACGAAAGTGTGCTGCGCCGAATATGGGAATTAATATAGGAGTGAATATTTCTGCCCAGGGATGAACCACAATACTGAAAGGTAGACTCGAACACACCCATCTTAGGCGTTGTCAGGGCAATGTCTTACCCCCTCGGCCACCCTGCCTCCTGACAAAGGTCATGATGATATTAGGGATTGTCACAGGAATCAAACAAGTTGTTTTGTTTTAGCTGATTGACATCTATGAAGCCAAATCCCAGCAGCTCTAAACAAGATGTTGATGTGTACCAATGTCTCTCTCTCTCTCTCTCTCTCTCTCTCTCTCTCTCTCTCTCTCTCTCGC
>JARFNW010090223.1:0-13135 GCA_031763155.1 Dirona albolineata
TGAATTTACACTTTGTACACATTTTGTTTTTCTTTCTAGAAGGTAATAATGGAAATCTTGAAGTTTAAAGAATGTCATTCCCTGAAAACATATATTGTGAACACTTTTTACTTTTATACACCACAAAATGATTTAAAAGTATGCCAAGTTGAAAACTACAAGGTGCTCTTTATTCATATTAAAACTAAACATAAAATATATCTTATTAAAATATCAGTCCAAAATTTCTAAAATTATTTCAAAATAAATCGTAAATAGATCACATGTTTATATCTGTCGCACATCTTGAATTTAATTCATTCACTCGCTTCCATTCAAAATGATACAAATGGCATCCATACATTAAAACATTATAATTGATTCATCTCTTCACATTTTTTTCCATTGAAAATCAAACTGTGACTGGATGTGACAATTATGGGAGGAGAGCTGGAGAATATATATCATCGCTATCTCTAAACAAAATTCACACCAGTTTTGTTGTCCAGATATCTTAATATTTTTTCAGATAAAATTGAATTTTGATCATGTAATAACTTCATTAACTAATTTGGCGTTACATAAAATGACTGACACAAATCCTTATCAAAATAAATACAACAAAATAAGTATTGTAACAAAACAAAAATATCATCTTGGGAATAAGAATCAAAAAACAAAAACAAAAACTTAACTGGCCTTTAAAAAAATAATTTCTTAGAATCCAAAATTCCATATTTTGAAAGTTACAACAAAGTACAAACTTGTAAAAATCAAACCACTTGAAAGAATGACAAAGGCAAATATTGAAGCAGATTGCAACTTTTTTTTATCCTTAAGTGGGAAATAATCGTGAATCAACAAATGAAGAAATAAATGAACAAACAGCAAAAAGATGTCACTAAGCAAGTAAACCACAACTATTTATGAATATTTTACTAACTTTATTGAAAAAAGGTATGGCAAAAATATTTTTAAAATGGAAAGTATTCTTTGTATCAAATTTCAAAGTTACACACCACATTCAACATAGAGAATCAAAACACTAGACAAGACCAAGTAATAATCTATAGAAATCACTCTTTCAAGTAAAACGCAAAAACACTGGCGGTAGAAATTGTCCTGTGTTACCATGACTACTTCCATGACGTTTTAAATTTGTATTTAATAAATACGCCAAATTTCTTTGCAATTTTGAGAATGACCCATGCAGTGAAGCAGACACTCAATTCAATGTTAATGACCCACCATTCAAGGAGTTCCAATAATCCAGTCAAAATATTCAAAGAACTTTCAAGATCAAAGCAAATTTTCTGCATCATTTCATTCTCTATTGTCTATTATTTAGAAGTCCTCAAGATTATTATGTAGCAGATGTGAGTATTGCAACAAGATGTTTCTTAATGATTGTGTTAATCTTGATATCCGTCACAGAATACAATTCTTTTTTTAAAACGTATCAGTGTGTCAAATTGTTTCAATGGAGCATTTCATGGGACACACAACATAAAGAGAACAAATTTGGTCAACACAGGACATAACAAATAAAAAAGTTTTCATTAAAAGTAATAGTCTATTATTAGTGGAAGCAACACGCCTTGCAAAATACATTGTGTATAACATTATATATTAGCCATCAGCCCTTTGCACTAACAAACATGTTGACAAGCTGAGCAGATTCTTTCACGACGTTTTTACCCCTGGCCTAGTTTAATTTTTTTTTTCGCCTTCATTTACCACTAATATAGGGCAAACAGCTAAAGTAAGTTATCTAGAAACATGGGCTGACCTTGACATTGATTAATCTGTTAGGGTGTTCCATGGTAAATCCACTCAAAACTTGCTATAAAATCACTATGATTAAATTTTATCAATCAGGCATCTATGTTCATTTTCATGTGTAAAAGAATAGAAAAAGCAGTTCATCATGTTTGGTCATCACGACGAAAAGAGGTACCCATATGTCTTGTAGGTTTCACCATTTTTTCACGTGCTTCTCTCCGGCCGTCTTCTTTATGGTTGAATACACAATCATGAAGTTCAGGTAGGCGATGGATTGGACAAAATACATGCTCTGTGGATAAAAACCCAGATCAAAACAATAATTATAGCAATTCATCAAATCATATATATATATATAAACCAACTGATAAAGTTTATATAAGCCCCTCACAGTCACTATCTACTTTACTCAAAAGAGTGGGGCACAGCACTTGAACATGCATACTACCTCAAACTAATCAAAATCTCAAACCCACTCCTTTAGCACCTCTGAACCTAAATCATTATATTTCCTTAGTGGTAATATTGGAAGCTTCATAGTTTCACTCAAAATTGGCCCAATACTTTCTCGCAAAATTAAAGACTGAATTAACTTGGAACACAATTGTACTCCCCATATAAGCCCCAGACATTGTAAATGGTGAAATGATCTCTTACAGATGAAAAGGAAAGCAAAACGAAGTGAGACAAACACAGCATGAGAATGTCATCAGGCCTGCAGCATGACTACATTGAGTTTTCCATCATTAATGACCAGTATTGATAACATTGGTCCAGGGAAACCAAGGAAAAAGATGATGGATGACGACATAACGTGGTTGGGCACAGAAAGAAACATTGATACCATCAGAGTAACAGGAGAGAGGGAGGAGTGGAGAGTCATGATCGCCGACGCATTCAAGCATGGCACAAGCTGATGATGATGATTGATAACACAGCTTGAAGACATTGTCATTTATGTCAAAAAACGACAAGAAATCTCTGAAAGACACCTAAACCCAATCACTGCAACAACAAAAAGCTCAACAATTTGGAGAACAAAAAAAATCACAACTTCAAAAGCCCATTAACATTGCTAAACTTTCAGTAGTCATGTAATTTATAGTCATGATTATTCTGAACTTTTCAGATGAAAGCCTGAAAAGTGGCATACAAATATAATTTTTATACAGAACATAAAATTATCTCAATTAAAAGGTCACTTGACAAGGATGAATTGAAAACTAACCAGATGATTAATCCATTGGGAACATTTTAATTTGCTGATTAAAAAAAAAACAAAAAACATTTCAGACAAAACTCAATATAAGCATGCACAGCACTTATATAAGCCCAAGCACTGACCCACTAAATTTAGCAACAAAACCACTTTTGCTTAAGGAAACCCATTGCAAAACCTGATTTTCCTTAGATAAAAAAATCTAATAGCTTTCTCTATTCAAATATGAATATTTCTTTTACAATTCAAATCAGCTCTGAGCGAGAACAATATTAACGCAGATAAGTAGTTTAAAAACTATTGCAAAGGACTCATATAAATGCAAGATGAAAAATTATTCCCATTCCTATCAAAGTCCAAGTTCTTGAATGGCCATGACATAAAACTGTTCCTAGAGAATTATTCAATTCAGGTAGGGATCTAGACTAAAGCAGGCCAAAAGTGAATAAAAATGATAAAAAAATATGTGCTAGAATCAATGGGTAACAAATGTCAATCTTTAAAGATAAAACTAAAATTACTGACCACATCTACATTTTCCAATGGTCCTCTGGGCCAATTCCAGCTTACAACTACATATGAAACAGCGTTTTTTATTTTTCTGAGGTGACGGTTTGGGAGAGGGCGAACTTTCACTTGGCTCTTCGATTTCCTCATGGGTCCTGAAAAAATATTTTCAAATGAAATTATAATGTATCAAAATGATAACAAATACCACATAATCATAAACACACACACAAAAATGTCAGTAGAAGGCTTTTGAGCAATTTTACACTGTTATAATAAGCTGGCCCTAGAAAGCAAAACATTACTACAATAGGTTAAGAAAAGAACGCCAAAAAACCCCAAACAAATCCCCCCAAAAAACAAGTAAAACCAAGGATGTCAGGTAAGTCATATTTACAGCTTCAAATATCAATTAAATGTGTTCACAGATACACAGGGCGTCCCATAAAAAAAGCGGTATGATTCCCTTCGGCCACCATTTTTTATTAATTATCTGTAAATTTTAATCATTTTTTAAAACAAAATGAAGTAGAAATATGATTTTTTTTTAAACCATACCAATACCAGGTATAAAATCAAACGCATAATGAACGTACTGTATTTCCTGTTTTCGTAAAGTCGGCATTTCCCTTATGGAGCGCTAATCAAGACAGAGAGAACTGAGTTCTGTAAATTAAATGCGTTGTCTGCTAGAATTTAGAAATGGAAGTCTGCCTGCTACAGAAAATCTTTTTTTTCTGATGAATCACATTCACATATATATTCATTTGTCTGGGCATGTCAATTAACAAGTCATGAGGATTTGGGGAAACCGAGCAACCACACGAATATGTTACAACTTCAGTATCTGTGGAGAAGCTAACCATTTGGTGGGACATTGGGAACAAATGAGTGATTGTCCATTTTTTTTTTTTTAAGAGCATGGAAAAACAAGGAAAACCCATTGTCTGAGACACTTAAATATGTTAAAAGCAAACTATTTTCCTAAAATTGTCAAAAACGAAACCGTAGACATGAAACAGTTGATTTTCATGCAAGATGGAGCCATGGCACATGCTGTCACTGTGAACATATTCATAAATTTCCTGGGACCAGAGTTTGGAGATCACCTCCTTTCAAGAAGAGCATGAATTACGTAGTCATCTTACAGTCCCGATTTAAATCCATGTGACTATTTTTAAGGGGCTATTTAATAGGATGCGTCTTCAGCAGTCCACCACCACAAAATCTCGCTCACCCGAAAAGAAGCATCCAGAGAGAAGTTAAAAGTTATTTCAGTCGACTCAAAAAGTTTGCGAACATGTCAGTTATTGTTACCGTCTCAGGTGGTTTTTTTTTAACAGTGGCTAATGGGTGGAATATAGAAGCATCAATTATTAATATAAACTTTCTTCTTTAAAATGATATAATATATATCACTTGTTGATGGCTGAAGAGGTTGAGAAATTATTGAGACATGAAATTGTACCTCTTTTTAATGGGACACCCTAAATAAATAATGAATGAATGCAAATGAAGAAAGAAGGTGATTCAAATATATTAAAACAACTACTTTTTATAGGACATATAGACAACTATTGGTCGAACTGATGCAATTCATAGAAAGAAACTAAGACAAAGAAGAAAGAAATCCTTTTATATAAAATATACACCAAGACACCTCTCTCCTTCCGTGTTTTAGAAAGTAGATTGTACCTGTTTCGGCATATTCTCAACAAAGGTGGGAGAGGGATATACCATCTAACAAAGCAATGTGATTCTTTAAAAAAAAGGTGAAAAGTTCAAAGGAAGACCACTAACAGCTTTAAAACATAAATGGCTATGGTTATAGAAGGCGCTGGAAACAAATAACGATGAATCAAAGAAGCAGTCGAGGCATCCAAATTGTGACAACTAGGATGTGGAGGGCAATATGAGTCAGTCAATTTGAAACAATTTAAATTATGAAACGTGTATCCATTCTAATTTGCAATCTGTTTTTTCTACACAACCCTCCTTTAGTATGCGAGGGGGATGCAGTAAATGATGAATCAGAAACACAAGTCGAATGACAATTTACAACTCAAACAAAACAACATCTCTACTTGTGACCATCCAGCAAAATATCAGTTGAAAGTCACTCCCAGTTACAAAAGCACAATTAATTGGTCATTATGTTTTGTGGGCAAATAGGACTAATTACAATAAAGTTAAACATGTCTTCTTTTTTTTTAGTAGTGAAAAGTCTTATAATGATAATATATCAGCAAATTTCATATCCCAAACCATTGAGGTTTTTTTTTCTACAAAAGATATTTTAAAAATTAAAGTGATTTCTTTTATTAAGGATAAAATGTTTCACCGGTTTGTTGTGAAACATGCTTTTAATAATATCATGCTTCTTGATGAAAACTTTAAAAATTACAAGCGTGTCCTTCATCAGGTCACCATTTTCTAACACTATGAAAATATTTATTTTACAATAAAACTGACATGAGTAGGATTTGAAATTCAGCTGTCTTTTTCTTACCAGACACGTCATTAATAGCAGTCAGTGAGTTTTTAAATAAACAAAGTCATGATTAATGATGGCTGTGAAAACTATTTGGAAAAAAAATATTTATATATATGTTTATATTTACAAAGCACAAGGGACTGAAATTTGAGTGGGCAAAAAGCATGCGCAACAAGGGTGACATATCACAGACTTTGATTCCAGAGTAAAACTTTTTAGACTGGTCAGTTCTTCACATAACTTTGCATGAGAATGATGAGTTTATTCACACCAGGTAGTATATATCTTTGTTAATCAATATAATATATATAATATAACATGAAGTTCTAAATTATGTTTTCCAATACCACCATGCAGAATACATATCTTATTCATTTGCTAATAATAGTTTAAACTAGGTATAATAAAAAAACTGTACCTTTTCACTCCCCTGGACAATGGCGACTGTGGACATGGATCTTCTATAGTGGACTTTGAATCTTTGAGTACTCTAGGCCCTGCTGCTAGCAGACCAATAGCAGGGTGGGACTTTGCATTTTGTGTTGAGGAAAGGCCTTCTTTGCTTTGGTCATCTGGTCTCTCTGTTGCTGAAAGATTGTCTTTATTTGAATTAGAAGAGGTAACAGTTTTTTCAACATTGGCTGTTGTATCTATGCCAATATTTTGTACATTATTACTGGTAATTGAGGAAGTTATAGAATTCTTTGTCGTTTGAGAGAGACTTGGACATTCAGTACAAGATAGACCACTTCCCTGAAAGTCTGTGACAAAAAATTCATCATTATGTCCTTTTGAAGATGATGAAATGACAGCAGATAAGGAGCTTGCTAAACTAGAGCAAGAATTGGATGAAGATGAGCACACGTTGGAGTCGCACTTGGGATCATATGTCTTATCACTGGTAGTTGATGAATGCAACGACTCTGAATCCTTTGCATCAGATGGAAGTCTTGATGAGTCGACTTCCAATTCTGCAGTTACTGGGTTTGCAGAATGTGAGGTTATATCTCCAGGTCCGGATGTTCCACATGTGGTGGATAAATGTGGAGACATAGTGTTTGTGCTAGTAGATGTTGTTGTGACAGATGTGGTGTCAACAGCTGCGGAAGAAGCTGAGGTGAGTCCAGCACGCTCTCCAGGAGTACTGAGTGAACTGGGAAGGTTGTCTGTTGTGGAGCGGGAGGAAAAATGTTTGGAATCCATCTTCCCTCCCGATACAGATTTCTTCTTACTTGGGCTGTCTTTTGATGTGGATGGAGTTGCATCTGAAAATATAAATTTGGTTATTTTCTCATTCTTAAAAATCTTTTTGAGAAATAGAAAATCAAATAAGATTAAGACAAGATAGTTAATGGTCATTTTTCTCCCTCGCAAGGAACCATGATAGGGTTGGGCAAACCTTTCCCGACCCATTGTTGAAGTGTTGATGTCAGTGGAGGTTGTGTCTGGAACAATGCAACAATGTAAAATATAATTCACAATTTGCGTTTATCATATGAGTTTATATACACCCTGTCTGGCCGATAAAAGTTAATGGAAAAAAACCCAACAAAACATACTAACTGTGCAATAAGAGTCAGAGGGATACATAATCTATCATTATTACAGACATAATTCCACCACCAAGGCCAAACTCAATTGAATGGGAAAATATGGCAACAAACAAAATTCTTGCTATTACTAATAATAATTCAATGCCTCAAACATCAACACCAGTCCAAAGTCAAAAAGATCCACTGCCACTATAAATAAATTTTAAAAATGAACCTAACAAGACCAAAAACCTTACCCAATGATTCAGCACCTTTTCTTTTTGTCTCTTTATTTTGCCCTGAGAAATAAAAACAGATGCAGAACACAAAATATAATGTATTGTAGTAACTAAATTTCAAAGCAATCTCAATATTTGTAACAAAAAAAGAAATGAAATAACTGCACTGCTGGAGCGCAAACTAACACAATTTAACAAAACAAAATTCATCTTTAACAAGGTTACCTCTCCTGTAACATTTTGGGCATAAACCTGACGTTTTGCTAGATCTGAAGATGGGGTAAAAATGAATGAGAAGAAATAATGAAGAATGTCACTGACAAAGTAACAAAGTAAACAAATAATAACTAGGCCAAGGTCAGATGACTACTACATAATTAATTTCAATTAGTTTTAAATTATTATTACAGGGATATTGACAGACACTTTGTATAAAAAGCAGAACTGTATAAAACTATAAATGGCATTCATTAAATGAAAATGAGAAGGAAATAATATTTTTTTTACTGGCCGAAATCTCAGACAAAAAAAGCCATCATAGATTATCTCTATTCATACCAACATTACAGTAATCATTTCTCAATGCAAATACACCTTGATGGTTAATGTCTCTGTATATTATTAGCAACACTGTGGGGGCCAGCTCTGTGTCTGGCCGGGGACAGTGTACAAGGCAGAAGGTATCGATGCACAGACCCAGTGCAACTCTATGCCCACTAGTACACATGTCCTGATATAGAGATGGAAAATCTATGTATCAAGATTTTGAGGGAAGCAGGGGATCAGCCCATTGTGCTGATAAACCTTGTATGCTCCAAGAAGCAATACACTGTTCAATACTACTCATATCAGGACAAGACAACTATGATACTATAGCCTCGGGAGTTCACCTAACATTAACAGTTATATAAATTTTAACATAGAGGCAAAAAGTTACGATAAAGAAATAAAATTTACGTATTTTTGAGAAAAAGTAGCATTTCATTTAATAAGTTTTTAAATCTATTTTATTGATAGATTTTATGTCACTAACAATAAAGGTGTGACTTTAATTTGAATATTTTAGATAAAGGGAAACCAAAATGTGGGTCTCTCTAGCACTAGAGGTGGAACCTCAATGTGTGTCTCTAGTCTCTGTACTGGCGGAGTAACTGTAGTAAGTTAAAAACTAGTAAGAGGCTTACAACTAACAACTTGTGTGGTCTATTCAATTCTTCAGGCTCAGGTCCCATCACGGCAAAGGATCTGGTTCAAACACAGCTCTCTATGATGACTGCGCTATAAATTAGTATAAAACTAGTGCAAGTTGTTTGTAATTGTAAGCTTCACAGAGAATAAAATGCTAGTTGTGTGATCTATTCAGGTAGGTCTGGACATCTCTAAGTCTAAGAGCTTGTTGTCAGAGCTCCCAAGCTATTCCACTATAAATCTAAATCTACTACTACTAACTTTAGACTAATACTAATACTAATACTAGTAATAATAATAAACTAATACTAATAACAAGTGCATAATTAAATATAAGTATAGTATATAAACAAAGTCAAAGGCAAGATTTGAATGACAATCAATGTAGCAAGTAGTGTGTCCAGCTCCTGCTAGTAGTAGTAGTAACTAATAGTAATTGAGTAGTCTGGAGACTGAAGATGCCAAACAATATCAATATTATTAGGGAATAAGGACTGTTGATAATTGAAAAAATAACCTTTCATTCCACTTTCACTAATTCTCACCACTGCATCAATGCTGCTTAGAAACCCAAATAAAAAAATAGGCTACACATTAAGAAGTCTAGCTTTTATATTTATACAAGAACAAGGCTTTAAAAAAGTAAGAATAATAAAAAGGCTAGGGCATTCTCATTCTCACTCATTCATCAATAACAAAATATCCAGAGGCGTTGCCATTGACATTCCTGTCTAGGTAACAACATACTATTCTATTCAACTTATCTTTTGAAGTTATCAGAGTACGATTTTCCCTTTCATTGTAGTATCCCAATGACAAAATCTTGAGCCAACAAGTCTCGATTGGACCTTTGACGACTATACTACACTATCACTATCAGTATCATTCATTCAGAGTCAGAGAAGCATTGTCCATTGTTGAAGTTGAAGTCAATGGACAAACACAGAATAGAAATATGTTCCATTTAGGCAGTTAAATTTTAAATACAAATAATTCATAGTCATTAAACTAAATGTGCCACATGAGCAATAGTTAACGTGACTCGCATTACATTTAAAATGTCACCACCAATGTTGGTGATGCCATCTTGAAATGGGAAGGTCCGATATCCGACCCAACAACCCTCTTTTCCGTCGACGTTATTGGTCTCTTGTGAACAAAAATGAGATGAGACCAACATGTTTTTGTTAGTTTGTGGTGTTCGTTGATTTCGACTTACCCCCAAAGTCCACAGGAACAGCGTATCCTTTTATTTCGCTCTGATTTTCCCATGAAAAGCATGAAAACATAAAACCACAAAGAAAAGACTTGAGACTGAAGAGATGTAAGTTTTGACGGAAATGACTGTGTTTCGCTACTAGCCGTCTCACTTCTCCACAGCTGGTTATTTTTTGCTAACCGAAAACGAGGCTATTCCATACATATCCGGGTCATAGTTGAATGTTTTGCTGGTCAGATGGATGAAGATGGGATTGGTCCAAGAACCTTCTTGGATTGGTCCGAGCTTGTGAATTGCTGATTGCTGGCTACAAGGGCAGCGACCAAAGATTCTGATTACGCATAGGCACCCTAGGTTACCTCTACCTCTTGAAAGTCAGTCAGTAGCCTACCGGACCAAGGTGCTGTGTTATTACAGCCGCCTCCTTCAGCTGATTTCATGAATAAAAGGGAAAGCTATGGCGGGTTGTTTTTTTGTTATTTTGTTCGTTTTCTAGGGGTTTTAATTTTAGTTGGTTTGGGTTTGTTTTGTTTTTTGTCTGTTTATTTGTCTGGAACTGTTACTTGGATGGGGGTTGTTGGTGTGTGGCTGTGGGTATGTTTAGTTGTGTATTTTAAAGTTTATTTTTTTGTTTGTTTTGTTTTGTTTTGTTTTTCCTTTTTTGTGTTGTGTTTTTTTGGTGGGGGGAGGGTTGTTTGTTTATTGTTTTTGGTTGTGTCAGCCTATGCTCCAAGTGGGAATAGGGGAATAGGGTCAGAACCTGCCCCCCCCCCCAAACCCCACAAAAACAAAACAGGACTTTCTGTCACCGTATTTTTATGTCCGTTAGGCCTAATATGTAGTGATGGCCATACTAAAAAGTGATGAAGTGAAAGTGCAAAAATTGTAAAAAACGGTTGATTCAAATGAAAAGGTTGCAACTGGACTAGTCGGCCAACTGTCTGTCCATTGCTTGCACAAAATAGGATGCGAGGAAATTATTAGCAATAAAGACAGTTTGCATGAACTTTACGTTTGCGATGAGCATTAGGACAGAAATGGTATGATTGCAGTGGAGCATCGTGAACAGTCGGTTAATTGATGGAAATAAATCCAAATGAAGAAGGTCTTACCCTGTTCTGATTCTAAAGAAATCGATATGCAACAACTAACTCCCAATGTGGGTCACCTCCGTGTAACTAGTCAAATCGTTCATTAAAAAAACACAAAAAAACAAACAAACCCAAACCAAACAACATCATGCACCCGCCTCATTTACTGTGGTCATCAAAGCGGTTGTAAGAAGCTTTGTCCATGTCCAAAAATGATATCCGCTCCTAACAGGCCGCATGTGGCGCGTTAAGTGTTGAGTGTTCTGTTGCTTTCCCGGGATCAATGTGCTATTGTAAAGCACTTAGAGTGATCAAACCAATTTGATCCAAGTAGAGGTCAGCAGGGTCACACTAGTCTATACTGTTGAAATAAAACATTACAAAATTAAATAAATATAGAATGTCTCTGTAGCTAGCTCAACAGTGTTAGTAGATGTCTAGAGTCGGAAATATAATTATTCTGATCTAAAGTAAAAGACACACTAAATAAATAGATAAATAAATAAAATAAATTGCCAAGGTATTTCGAAATCAGACCGAAATAACCCATGCGTTAGCCAAATGCAGCGCCGCTCTGTGCCTATCTACTTGGGTAAACAAACAGAGAGTGAAAGGAAGATGGAAAAACAGAAGCGCCACATGTGTTTCAGGCCTAGTTTTTGGGATTAAGTTTGGGAACACGAGGTTTGAACACGGTGAAAAACGACTTACACGGCAACAAAGGGATTTCGACAGCTGTTGATGGTGATGATGATGATGATGATGATGATGATGATGATGATGATGACGACACGCTTTGTCCGCTCCTTTTCATCTCAAGCCCCACAGAGCTCGTTGATTTATATAATCGGAGATTGTTGCATAGAGCGAAGCAGCCAAGGTGACCATTGGCAACCCTTTGGATAGGCCTAGGACGCTCGTTTATCGCAGAATACTTCTCCAGCTGTGCATTAGCATCCATTACTAATATTGTACACCTGTGTTGAGTCGGACATTAGAAGCAAAGCATCTTGTTCCAATGATTTCAACGCAAACCCCAAATCCAGACACGAACCCACCAACGCCGCTAGTGTGGATTAGATTATACAATGTATGGATAACCGGTGATCACACGCGTGTGGAGCCTACTTTTACGGCAGCAGCTTGGAGAGTTGTTTCGGTCTACCGGAGCCTTGCGTTCGCCGTAGGAAAGCTAGCGCGACTGTGTACGAAGCCATAGCGTAAGGAGGTGATGCATGATGTCAGATCGGAGACACGTGTTGTATGCGGAAGGTCGCATAATTATCGATTTGAATTTGATCGATCACTCGGACTATCATCGAGTATGACGGGGGCTGGTTGTGTGATGTAGAGGGATTGATGCATCTGTCATATATTATTGCTACGGTAGTGGTAGTGGTAGTAGTGGTGGTGGTAGTAGTGGTGGTGGTGCTGATGATACTGACGACAATAAGAGGTATGATTGTGATGGTGATGATGACGAGGAGGACTGTGCTGGTGACGACAACGATGATGATGATGGTGGTGATTACGATAATGGAATGGTGGTGGTGTTGGTTAGGATGGTGATACTGATGGTGGTGCAGTTGTGGGTGTCATTGCCGTGGTGGTAAGAGTGGTGGTATTGGTTACTATAATTATTATAGGTGGTGGTGGTAGTTGGTGGTGGCATTTTTAAAATAGATAGATATGGATAAATAAATAGGCTAAAAGGACAGACAGATACACCTTGCCGTCTCCAATAAATATAAACTCGTCCATCATTTGCAGATGACTTAATCATTTTTGGAAAAACGCAAAAAGACCTACAACTGAACGTAAATATTCTAAACACAGAACTGAAGAAAAGATGCTTGGTAATAAATTCAAAGAAGACAAAAACAAT
>JARFNW010090334.1:0-13134 GCA_031763155.1 Dirona albolineata
GTATTGTATGAGATGTAAGGATGGGAGGGGATTGCAATGAGATTGTTGATGATCTTGAATAACAGACACAGCCGTTGAGTCAACAAGTACACACGTACAAACAAGGTCTTCTTGATCTTGTTACATGGTTTAGGAATTGGGTAGAGTTAAAATAAAGTAAAGAAACGTCAAGATATTGTAGAAAGTTTCTGGTCTAGCTAACTAGAGATCTGTTACCGACTCCAGACTATGTTCTTGTTCGTGAGATAAAAATAAAAAGGGGAAAAGTGTGTTTTTATGGCTTATGATTCATGATGTTTTTGATATCATGTAATTGTAATTAATTGGTAATGTTGCCTGCAAAATAAAAATTAGTCCATGGGTCTGAGTGGGGGCTTCTCTGGCACTGTCAGTTTAGTGTTTGTATCATGAAACCAAGGCTGAGATTACTGAGACTGAGAACAGGCAAAATGCACATTGAAAATATATGGTGTGGTGGCTACCCCTGTTTTTCCTCAAATCAGTCAAAATTGAGTCATGCAGCTACATTCTCCTTTTTACCCAAGAAACAGTCAAATGATCTGGTTCCAAGAGGAATAAGAACATTCTGATAGTTTAGTTAAGATTCAAAAGGATAGTTCCCATCAACAGATATTATTATCTTTCCACCAACATTTACTTACTAATTTCTAATTAATTGTATTGAAGTGATCCTATTCCTATTCATTTTGTAGTTTTTAGTGATTATTTTAATCAATGGCTGCTTTTGAATAGATCTCTTTTATAAGTTCAAGCTTGAAATAATTTACAGAGTTCTTTTTTCAATTTTGATGTGTTTTACTTTTCAGTCTTGGTCGCTGAAGTGCTAAAGCATTTTCTCCCCCCTATTATTCAATTACATAACTACACTCCTGCTAATGCTATGACAATGAAACTAGCGAATTGGGATGAGCTGAACAGGTACCAGGTGTCAAATCAATTGGTAGATGCTAAAGGATGCCAAGCTTTTGCATGACTTTGTTTATGTTGGTGCCAGTACATCTTCTACTTGTAGAAAAGTGTCTCACAATAATATTTCTCATTTTGTTTGGTTTTTTTTCTCATTTTGGAACATAGTATTTTGCCTAATTTGATATAATAGTGATACACATGCCTGCTTTTTAACGACGAGTTTCATTTCAAAAGATTGTGATTTGTGCATGGAGCTGTTTTGATTTTTGTTTAGAAAATTCAGTGTTATAAAAACAGCTTTACTGAGATGATGTTAGTGTGATACTCTCTGTATATTGGTTAGAGTCAAGAAGAATGCTGAATGACATGGCCTGCTGGGGCATAAATTATTTTAGGGTCTGTACTTTTAAGGGGATACGTACTATAAAACCAATCGCTTTATAAATCTATATTTTTCATTTTGCTCCCAAGTAGTTTGTACATAGTTCACACGTTAAAAGCAGTGCATTCTATTGTTTGTCCATTTCCTTTGTTTAATCAGGTTGAGATGGTTCAACTAATAAGTTAATGACAGCTTCTCAGAACTATTCTCTGATGTGAAACATTTTGTGATGTAAAAAATCCCTTTTCTTTCTTTATTATTTCTTCATCATTCGTTCCCTCAATTCTTTATTATTTCATTCCCTGTGTACATTAATCATTAATCAAAAGATTAACAACATATATATCAGACGAATATCTAAATATATAGCTCTCTCTATCCCTATATATAGTATCTCTGCATAATTTTACCAGCTAGAAAATATAGCTTTAATAAACTATTTACACTTCCCATATATAGTCTTTTTAAAATTATATCAGCATGTGATATAGTGCAAATAATACGTAAGGAATAAATTTAGGCTTCCAGAGGACGGTGACAAAACAAGACAAGCGACGTTTCGGCCAAAGACCTTCGTCAAGCGACGACACAAAGGGACATTGACCCTAAAACATCAAAAGACAGTGAAGGACAATGCCTCTAAGAAACAAAACAAACAAAAACTAAAAACTAAAACAAACACACAGCACTAAAGGTTAAAATTACAATAAACTATCTATGTATCTATTGTGCTATAAATAAAGAAGGAAAATATGAAATAAAAAACTTAGCCTTTTGAGGAGTCCGTCTAACCAATGACTTGGTCCAAAAACAACATTAGTACAATCCTGAACCAAAATAGAATAGGGGGCTAAAGACCGTATCCACTAGTAATTGACTGACAAAGGAAAAGAGAAGAAACCTAAAGTAATGTACAAAATGTTTTTGTGGTCCCTGAACGAGTAAGGGACCGCCTTGATTACAAGGCCAAATAAATGACCGTAATGAAAATAATAATGATAATAACAATGATAATAATAATAATAAAAATTATGATAATAATAATAATAAACATAATATTAATAATAATAAAAAGAGTAATAATAATAACAATGAAAATATAGATAAAACAATAAATAAATGAATCTGAGGCAAGAAACTATTGGTTAAGGCAAGTAAAGAGAAGGAGAACGGAGAAGTGTCAAACCCAACAACTGAAAGAAGGGTTTTATATAAGCGCAATACCGACAAAGACAGGTGAAAAGAATAAGGCTGTAGGCCCAACCCCCGAATCCAGTCAAACAATACAATTATCACCCTGTGATCATCGACAAACGTCGCACCTTTCCGTCATTAGAGTAAGTGATCGACACCTGCCAGACCAGAAAAAGAGAGGAAAATAAAAATAAAATAATAATAATAATTAAAAAAAAAGGGTGTTAACAGGAGTATAATCATAAAAGTCGTGAAAATAATATTACAGCAAAAAAGATAAAGATGATATTAATAACAATAGAGATGGAAAATAATAATATTAAAAATGATAATAGTAATAATAATAATAATGATATTAATAATAATAATAAAAGGTAAATTTAAAAAAATAAATGAATCGAAAGTAAGGCATTTAAACCAAAAGGTCGAGTCTGACACTCATACCCGACGGCTTGAGATTACCAAGGGATGTAATGAGACGTTTTTCAGTACTCTTTCTTTGATCAGTATTAAAGCAATGACGAAGCACGAAAATCTCAACATCCGCAGTGCCACCATGGTCACGACTGTTGAAGTGGACAGCCACAGGAACCAAATTAAGTTGTTTTATGTCACGAATATGTTCCACAATTCTGTCTCCCAGTCGACGTCCCGTCTCCCCTATGTAGTACATAGAGCATCTTTTACAGCATATGCCACAAACTAAGTTTCTAGATGTACATGTGTAGAGGACAGACCAACTTCTCAAAGGGAATTGAAAAACTGTGTCATGGCAAATATAGCAGCACGTAATGCAATTCCTGGAGTAGTGAGAAGTTCCAAGGCAATATAGTGCAAGCTGCTTAATGGGGACAACAATTATTCCCATTAAGTGGCGGGTATCCTCATTGAGGGGCTCGTTTTTACCGCCTTGCTGCTGACATATCTTTCTTGAACTTCCAGTTAGCTTCAAAATGTAATTTTTGTTGACTGCAATTCTTCTGACTGTTGATTTTCCAAGTGATGATGCCACACTAGCATATGTAGCTCCTCGCAGTTGCAATTCCTTGATTGCTGCCATCTTTTCTGAAAATGTTATGTCTTTTATTTTTGCAGTTGTTGTGATGATTGCACTGCACTTATCACCAATAAGAATTACTGTTTATGCATATTTATGCTTTTAAATTGCTAATACCCATGCTATTGATCATTGCTAGAGATCCTATGTTCTTTACAACACATCACAAGATTGATTTAAAATAAACTAGCTATTTTACTCACAAGGAATTTTAGTTTTTAGATTTCATTCATTTATATCAATGTTTAGTAGGTCTACCACCCGCTTTTCTAACAGCATCTAGATGAGGGAAATCCACTTTGTGTGGGAGGGGGAGGGGGGTCTAAGGTATCGAAACACCCTGTATTATATTTCTCACGATGGCAAAAACAGTTGTGGGAGGTCATCACTCAATAAATCTAGTGTTGTTGTGTTTTCTGGCTGGTCTTTGTGCGTCTGTTCCATGTCTTTTCTTGTCATTTGAGATTCTCTCATAATGAACAATGCACATCCCTATGTCAGGGTTGTCTTGATGGCGTTTTCGGCCAACATTTTCATCGTTAGCGTAATGCATATCCTTTGTGGTAAATGTATATACCTCTTAAGTATAAAACTACCACACAGTCAACGAACACACTTTTCAAATGTCATTTAATTTCCTTTAGTCTTAACAGCTGAAGTTATCAAGCACTTTCTTCCAAAGACAGTTGATATTCATAACTACACAGCCGCAAGTTCTACAACACAGAAAATGGAAAACTGGGATCTTTTAAACAGGTGAAATTAAAAGGCGAAAAGGAATAGGTGAAAGTAAAAGATTCAATCAAGATGCAGGAAAAATATGTCAAGTGGTCAAACACATTTTGTATAGAAAGAACCTGAAACCAATACAACTTAACTAAACAAAGGAACATTTGATCAAGTTAACATCTATTGGTGTTCTGCATGGTAACTACAAATGCTGCTTTACAAAAAGATTTATATCAAAGAATATGAGAAGCAATGACCATATTTAGACACCTTGGACAGTCTTTCGTTGATAAAAATAAACTTTTACAAATATATACGTACGTATGCATGTATTTATATCTACAATTTGATATATTGCCCCACATTGTTGTTTACTATGGAAGTGAATCCTGGACTTAACATGCCAAACATTAAAGCTGACGCAAAATCCTTTAGGAAAATAATGGCTAAGTACAAAAAAAGAGGAATACTTAAATAGTAAATTGAAATTGATGTTTTAATACATAGAATAGAAAAGAGACTGCAAGATGTTCCAGGCATGTACCTAAATGAAATGAATGAAAGTAGAATGTCTGAAGGCTATAATTAGGATGTAAATAACAGGGAAAACTGCTGGTTTCAGACTAATCATAACATTGAAGGGTGTAATCTCAGTTTCATTTAGTTTTGATATGTAATGTAGGGTAATTTGAACATTACTATAAATTTGAGTAAAAGATAATATAACAGCTATTTCAAAATCTATGAATAACAAATTGCTTGATTATTAGATAGTAGATTTATTTGCTAGATAACTTTCATTTTATAGCATGCCTCTTTGTATATTGTTTCATAGTATTTTATTGTCTATACTTTGAATTTGTTTTAAGTTTGTCACTCAACAGTCTTTTTGATAAAATACTTTGTTAGATAGATATTACATTTGTCAGTTTTAAATGTAATGTTCAAGTTTATTCCATCTTCTACTATTAACCATTTAAAAGGAATCACATAATCTTAAATATATGTTACACTGATTGAATCACGGAAAACCCTGAATTTTCTCGAGATTACTAGTTAATGGCATGCTCACAAAATGGCCTCCATATTAACCTTTTGGTCAAGATTTGTATTGTATGTTTCAAATCATATTTTCATTTTCTCCTTTGTCATATTAAGAGACTAGATTTTGTAAGATCTCATGAATATGAATTAATGGTTTCTAAAAGTTGTTGGGCTCATAACACATTACCTGTTGGGCTAATACTTGAGCATATAATAACTCATTACATGAATTCAGTGCACTCTAGTTTTTCAAAATTATTAGTTTGAACTAGAGCTTAAATTACAATGAAAATAAAATACCATTCACAGACTATCAGAATGTCATCATGAATTTAATGCATCAGGGTAAATGAACGAGTGGGTGAAACTTTCAAATTTATAATCTATAAATTTGATGAATTTGCCAAGAGTGCTAATTGTTTAAATTGTTTTCATTTGGAAACAAAAATAAAAAGCCTTACGCTTATTCTTTTTTTTCATTTGTAATTGCTGTTTTTGCTTCATATTAATTCAAATTTTGGGTTTCAGGCATTTCTTTCATATAGGTAGGTCTAAAGTTTTTGTTTGTTTTGTTACTAATAATTGATTATTTTCATATTTTGAATAAAGGAAAGTCTTCAAAAAGCTGAACTTTCAGTTGTCACAAGAATCCATCAGAGCAATCAGCACTGGTCAGCAGTTCAGTATTGAATGCTTCCTTATGTACTTGCGGTCCAAAGTAGAGCGAGCTATGTGGGATCTGAGCAAAGAGAGTGTAGAGAGGACTGAGAAAGCTCAAGTCCAACACAAGGGAAGCCAAAGAATGCATCAGAAAGGGATGAAGGTTAGCAACGACCAACCCGAGGCAGACCAAAATATTCGTAAGTGATCTGATGGTTTGATACAATTTGAATAGACTTCAAGTTGTTTGTTAACTATGGTTTTGATGTTTATAATTTAATAATTACCACACGGTTTGCAATGGAAAAGTACTGGAGGCAGCATGCAGTTGTAATGGGAGGAATGTGGCGTGAATATGGAGAACCACACAAGTTAGTAGAGCCATTGATTGAAGTTCTTTTCATGGCTTTTCAAGAGGATAAATTCTGTGGCAACAGCAATTTTTTTTGTTGGCCATCTAAATAACACTGCATGTTGTTCATGATCTAGAAGGGTATTTGGACACAGGCTGATCCCCTGCTTGTCTTAGTTTCCTGATCCACAGACTTTACATCTATATGTTCAGACATGCATGATGGCCTTGGCTTTTGGCGTGAGGGCTGTCTTACACTACTTTGTGGCATTGAGGGGTTTTGCAAAACATGACAAACCCAAAGAGCTGATGGATTTCTTCTGGGGAATCCACGTAAGATTTTCACAAATTATTTTCAGCTGGTATTTTTAAGTTCTTTATGTGTTTTGGAAGAACAAGACTGGAAATCTGCCCTGTTTTGAATTGGTGCATGAATAGGGCATGGCCTCTCTCATTTGGGTATCGTTACTTTTCTTCCTTAAAAACTCAAGCAGCAAAACAGAGGAAACCTCCTGGTATAGTAGCTGGTTTATATATGTCATGGTTATTACATTTCATGTGGATTTGAAACCTTGCATGTTATGTTTCTCTTTCTTCAAATTTAGACAGTGTTTGAAAATTATAAATTGTAAAAAAAACCCTTATAATTAATTGCTTACTGTTGTTTATATTTCTTTTTTAAAACTTGATAATGTGAGACTTCTTGTTTTCTTTCTGCATCTTGTTTTGCATTTCAGTTTTGCTTTGACCATTGTTATTACGAGTGTAAGGCATTAATATGGCTGATACACCTTTCATGCTGTAGGCCTACTGGTCAACCTTTGAAGCAACTTTTTGATTTAAATTTGAATACATCATATTTTATTACGTTTACTTTTTGTCGCCTATAATGTTTTTGATTTTGATAAAGTCCCTTATTAAGACTTAAAGAACAGATATAATTTTTTTCAGGAATGCATGTGACAGATTGTATTTTAACATGATCAAAATGTGTTTAAAATATGAAGAGACATAGAGACAAAACGATAGAGTGTTAGGAAGATAGGTGAACAGATAGACAGTAAGGTTTAGATCTTGTTTAATTCATTCAATGATGTTTTCTGTCTTGGTATTGTGGTTTTCAAATTTGCTGTACATGTATTTCTAAAATTCCAAATGGTATGCCCTGTCTCATCAATGATATTCATGGTTTTTCATGGTTTATCATTTTGTTGGCGAGTGGCATCATATTGCTTTTCATGTGGCACTGGTGGCTTCATGGTTAGGCTTTCTAGCCCAAGATCATGTTGGAATCCTGGCAATGCTAGTCTCGATGTTTAGTCCCTAGGAAAGACTCTTGCTTTACACATTTTGTCCTCTCTTAACCCAAGTATAAATGAATACTTGGCTTCATGCAGAGTAAGATATTGTCAGTATGATGCACCTAAAAAGCTGCTAGACTGTATGCTCCCTGGGGAGTTGAAAGGGGCTTTAACTGACAGGCCTGCTTGAGGGGGTGGGGGGTAAATAATGTAAAGTTTGTTAGCCTGGGATACAGCTTTAAGCCCTTTTTTATCTCTTTATTATCACTTTCATGGTCATCATCTTAGATTTTAGTTCATTTACTTTTGTTCCATTTGTTTTGTTCATTTTCTGTTCATTAAAAAGCATTAGAATGATATTCTACTACCATCTTTCTGGTGATCTCATTGTAGAATGTATGATCTTCCGTTTCGTAAATGGTCTTGGGAAGTGAGCAAAACAGGACACATCTTCCTATTTTATAGAACATTAAATTTTTTTATTTTTTTAGAGCTGCTCTCTTGTTATTTTTCTTTCACTATTCTTACAACTTTTTTAGCCTTTTCCTTTTGATTTATTTTTCCCTTCCTTTCTTTATATTGATTGTTTGTTTGTTATCTGTTGTCTTTAGAACCATAATCAAACAGTGTAGGGACCAGCTCTGTGTCTGGCCGAGGACAGTGTACAAGGCAGAAGGCATCAGTGCACAGACCGAGCTAAAGTGTATCCAGGTTAAGGGCAAGTCTATGTCCCACTAGTACACATGGCCTGATAGAGAGCTGAAAAATCTATGGATCAAGATTTTTAAGGCATGCAAGGGATCAGCCCACTGTGCCAATAAACCTTGCTTGGACCAGACAACATTTTATTGTAGCCTCAGGTGTTCAACAGACAGCTATAGAAACTGTGGAAATTTTACCAAAGAGGCAAATTATTGAGTGTTACGTATTGTTATGTAAGCATTTTAATTATTTACAAATGTAAAGTAGCCATGTAATTTGTAATACAATATTTATGGTGGAACAATAAGCTCATGACTTTAAAGATGATTAATCACTACACAATAACTTTGATTAATGCAATAAAAAAAAGAAAAAGAAAAAAAAGAAGCATATTAAAGTAAGGATATAAATGCATCTCCTTTATGTGGTTTTTGAGATTTTTGTGCTGTGTTGGTCACTTTGTCTTTTTGTTTTTGAATGATTTGACTCATCCACCCACGAGCTGTTAACTCTCACCTTGTGTTATGCACCAGATCATCTACCTGTTCAAAGTCACAGCACTGGAAAGCTTCAGAACAAGAGTCGCATGGGTAGGTTAATAAATAAAGAGGGAGCAGGCACTGATAGTCTAGTTGACAAAATGATAGGATAATGTGACAGTGCCAAGGAGAGACAAGAACAGGAATAGTAAAAAGATTTTCGTCAGCCGGGAAATTGAACCCATGCCTGCAACTGCAACACCAGCCCACTATAACTACCTCTGAGCCGATCAGCCACCCCTTAGGGCATTTAATGGCTCTTTGCAAGTCTCCTACATACGCTAAGTTATCAAAAATCATTATATTTCCTAAATTGAATGCACAGCAGTGAGCCATACTGTGTATAAAGGTTGGGCTTGTATAGTGATCAACAGATTTAAGAGTTGGGTGTTAAACTTATGACAATGTGATATACCTAGTGGTCTGTTTCTCCTGGAAAAATAGAGTTTTGCACTTGATTGATGTATAGGTTTGTGTTGTGTTGAGTTTAATTGAATTGTTTGCTCTATATGTGGTAATGTAGTTCACTAAAATAATATATATGACCGCAAATATTTGTGAAAAGACAATTTGTCATGTGTTTTATAATTCCCCTGTCATTTTTCTAACCATTTTGCAGTAGTTTAGCTAGGATATACTCATACATCAGAATGAGATTAAAAATAAGGTTATAATTTAAAGTTTTAAAGTTTTTTATTTAATTACTCTTTTAGACGCATGTTACTTCATATGGAAGGAAGTTTTAAATTTGAACAATTCATGCAAAGAGATCTCCTTTGCTGAGAAACCATTTTGTCCACGTGACAATTTCAGATTCAGCTTCACAAAAATGTAAGATAAAACTTTCTAAAATATGAGTTTCAAGGTGATATTTCAATGCTTGTAATCTGCAGAAGGCAATGGTTGAAGAAGAACAAAGCATTTCCAGCAGCCTTGACTCTTCAAAGAATGATCATTCCTTGACTTTCTGATAATTATTAAAATATGATTAGATATGGCCATGGAGATACTAAGAATTATGAGACATGTCTTTTCAGAATACACAACTCATGGCATTTCCTTTAAGTTTAAGTTATGTAGTGTGGTGACAAATATTTGATGTGACCATCACTGGTGATTCACAAAATGTCCTGACATTTTGCCGAATGTTACGATTATTCAAGTAAAAACAACCCAAAGATAATTAAGATGAGATAATGGAATGGCAAGAGTAATGTTTTCATGCACAGGACGACAGTTGTTGTTTTGATTGCACCACCAACACATTCACCACTATCACCATAGCTACCACCATCACCACATTCACCACTATCACCATAGCCATCACCATAGTAACAGTATTTCAGCTCTATCCTTTTTTTATGTGTCATTGTCTTTTGGAGATTTTTCCACTGCTGAGTGAACCAAGACAGGAGATCATTGGAATTGAGTGATTTCTTTGTTTGTCTGAACAATTTAAGGGTTTATAATGTAAATGTTATTTTTTATAATTATTGTCATGGTATCAATTGATCTGCTAAGTTGAACATTGTTATATCTCCCCAGTGTCACCTGGCCGTCCAAAGGGTGGTGCTCCAGTGGGTCCTTACAGAGGGTGAGGCATTTGAATATTACAAGGGACATTATTAAGTTTCAATAGTATCGTTTGTTTATTGTATTCACATGTAGAGTGCCCAAGGCTGATATTTTTGCCCTTCATCATTTTCTCAGAATGTTGGCTATTGATTTCTTTACATATTTAAAAAAAAATTTGTTTTGTTGTTGGAGTTGCTTTTAATGAATTGAGTGTTCACAAATGCCAGTTAAGTTATAGATTTGAGCATGCAGTTAGGAATACCTGGCGTGCATTTAAGAATATTTATTAAATACTTTAAGATTTAGTATCAGCATACAATTGTGGAAACGCTACAGACATGCAGCGTGTAATCATCTAGCAACTACTATTACAAGTTGAGTCCTTACATTGCTGCCAAAGATTTTCTTTATAACTCATACCAGGGAATCTTACTTCAGTAATAAGATCAGATATATTTTATTCATCCATAATGACATTTTTAGATAACTGAAATGCTGTCTTGTTCATGTTTTTTTCCAGGGCTAAATTGAAACAGTTAGATGATCAGGTACCCAGACCTGTGTATGAGGAAAAAGAACAAGAATGCCTCGCAAAGGAAGAAACAATTCAGGTGATTTATTTGCTTGATTGTTAGTTTATTATTTTCCCATTCAAACACCATTATAATTCAATCTTTTAATCATCATTGTCATCTAGATTATTGTCAAATCATTTTCAGCTAATTTATTTTCATGCTTGTGAGGAAATTTATCTTGAGAATATAAAGAGAGTTTTTTGTTTTCGCAATATATGTTTCTGTTGTTAAGATTAAGATAAATGTATGTAAGAAAATGAACCTATGTCCTTCATTGTTTCAGATATTTTCTTCCTGTTATCCTGCTTGTCCTCCTTCAATTAATTTTGTTTTGTAATCCACATGTGATGGTATTCAATTTTTTTTACATTTTGACCAGATCTTGCAAGCGAAGGTTCGCAGACTTGAACATTTACTTCACCTGAAAGATGTCCGTATCGAGGATTTGCAGTCTCGTCTGGAATCAAATAGACCTACAGGGAATGTCCGGCGATAAAAGACAGAGGGCAAAGCTGATTATTGTTGACATTGGAATGTTTTCACGACATCGTTTACTTTCTTCAACATTATATACAATAATTTCCTCAGAAGTGTTTTTATTTTATGTTCTGAAACTTGAGCATGAATTTTAAGATGAATGTTTTTGTCTTCGAAAATGTTTTCGTGTTCTGAAACTTGAATATGAATTTTAAAAATAATAATGATAGACATTTAACCCTTTAAACAGTAAGTGGACAAATATAAAAAAGTGGTTAATACAAATCTATTACTGTAGAGTTATTTGACAAATTACTTTTGCATTTTTAAAAATATTGTTGTTTTACTTTTAAGGTTGTTTGATATTTTGTATTATGAACACCGATCACCACTTACAATTTCTTAGATGTGTTTTATTTATTAGATATTCTTTCCAATGATTATTTATTTGTGATTATTTTATCACGGAAGGTTCCATTTATTTTATTCTTACATTAAGCAACTCTAAACACTAAATTGTCAAAATGGAGAATTCTATTTTTACCCCTCAAGTTCTTAAAATCTGATAATAGCTTTTGAATTATCAATAGATTTAGAGATGGGTCTCTTTTGCAATATTGCCCCTTGGTCGCAAATTATTAAAGCCCTGGTGAAAAAAATTTAACAAGTAACAAGCAAAGACAGGCTGATCATTTGTATATTTTTGGTTCTTTAATTGCTATTTTTTTAGGTTCTACTGTGACTGGTAATTTTCTCCTGGTCTCTCAAATAAATTGTTCTTACTGCTGACTTCTTGGGATTGTAGTTGGCTAAGAGTTAATCTAGTATCAGAGATATGTGTGTATGGCAATACCATTATCTATGAGATCATAGTTGAGAGGATAATAAACGATATAATCAGCATTAAAAATAAAAAAAAAAACCCGAAAACCCAACAACAGAAAACAGCCCAAAAAAAACAAAGAAAGGAATTTTATAATGTTATAATTTTAGCCCCCATGAAGACTAAAGACGCACCATTTTATTTCTTTTATCAGAGAACATTATATGTTCCAAACGTTTATTTTTTTATACATTCCGTCCACAATTATTTAATCACATTTTATTTATTATTTTGATAGTCATATACATGTTCTGTACTTATCTTTGTGATATCTTTAAATTTTCTACCCTGTCGTTATGGTAAAGGCAGGGATGGGTCAGCAATTCCTCTTCACCATGCATTGTCAAAATCCTGGCATGTTCCATAATTGCCAGGGCCCTTTTTTCTGTTTTAAAAGTCATTCTCATGTTCATACAAGGACTTCTCGTGATATTATTAGATAGCCCTCTATGTTAATGTTGCTCATGAACTTTAAAACATTTATGTGAAATTCGCCAAAAAAAATCAAAAACTATTATCTGAATGTTGTCCCCAATAATCGTAATCTAGGCAAATTATCCATTTGCAGGTACACAATGGAAACTATGTATGCTCAATAAATTACTTTGATCCATCTCAAGCTGTAATATTGATTTGTTTCGATTAGCAAATGGTGTCTGGAGAGTGAGAGAGAGAGAGAGAGAGAGAGAGAGAGAGAGAGAGAGAGAGAGAGAGAGAGAGAGAGAGAGAGAGAG
>JARFNW010090445.1:0-13133 GCA_031763155.1 Dirona albolineata
TTGAAACGGTAGCGGACCACACACGCAGCGAATGACTCATCGTCAACGAACTAAGATATCACAAAAGTGACGCCGTGGGAGACATGCATTCACTAAGACATATCCTAATTTCAATTTAACTAAAATTATTATATTATATTTTTCCAAACAGCTTCTCGACATGAAAGAAATAAAACAGAATATTCAGTTGTTGACACAAGAAGACGCAAAGGTCACTTACCACATAAATGCCTCCATGTTGGCCATGGTGGATCTTGTTGTGCCTAACTATAGGATTACTGTTTGTTCTGATTTGTATTCCAGCTAAAGCGTTTCCTGAATAAGGACAATAAAAAAATAAATTAGAATGGAACTAACTCAGTGAGATAAAACAAAATGAAAAATAAATAAATATAAAAATCCTTCAAAAAGTATTATTTGTTTTTTTCCTTTAGCTGACTATGTAACTTCTATGAACTTACTAGTAAAATAATTATGATCCTGACATACCATAAATATTGTTGTGTTCTATCAATCCCCTGCCATCCCCAAATATGTAGACACCTCCTTGCTGTCCGTTGTAAATTTCATTTTTTCTGTGGAGTTAAATAGCAACGATAAAATATCATTTTGATAAAGAGAAAAACAACAAAAGAGAGATAGAGAATGTACATCATGCACATTTGTCAGTTATTAAAAATGAGTAGATAAAAAAAACAAAACAATGAACTGTGCAATAAAAAACTGGCTGTCAAGAAAGTATGACTTACATAAAACCTGACAGATACACACTTGAAAATGACAGAAACACATTTCGTTGTCCTATGTCCTAATATCAAAGAATAGCTGTTAACTCTCCCCCCTCCCATAAAAAAAAAGGTAAGAGATGGTTAGAGTAAAATACCTGATGGTCGGATCACTGTTCGAAGTGATCCACACTCCAGCAAAATTATTTGAGTGAATCTTGTTTTCGATGAACTGGCCCCTTCCGTTTTCATGGACATAAATGCCCCCTGTCTGCCCATGATGTACTTCACAATGGATCACAGTCGGGTTGGCACCAGCCTTCACCTCAAAGCCAGCAATCCTGTTGTCATGAATATCACAGTTGTCAAAGTACCCCTGTGAAAGCAAACACAAATGCATCAAGACAATGATAAATGATCTCTAGTGGCAATAAGAATTTATGATTCTCAACAACACATCATAAGCATATTGACTGTCGGGTCATTAGAGCCCACAAAATGTTCAAACAAAAATAACAAAATTCAAGAAAAACAACCACTAATCTGTTTTTATTCATCAAATAAGGTGGTGTAAAAATGAATAAATAATTCCTACTTACCAGCCCATTGTCAAAAGTGAAGACTCCAACATCCCTTCCATGGTGAATGTGATTATTTCTCATGATTGGATTTGCACCATTCTTCACCCAAATGCCTGCCAGGGCATTGCCACTGATCTCATTGTTTTCATATACACCCTAATGGAAAAAATTAAATTAAATTAAAAGGTCTCGCTTCAAACACACATCAAGTGCAAAAGATGAAAGAAATATAAATGTAAATAAAAAGAAATGCTCGAAAGAAAGAAAAAAATAATAGTCTGCATAAAAAATAATTCCCCCAAAAGAATGTATTATATTTATGTCAATTATTTGATGTGAAGAAACACCCACCTCTGCTTTATCTGTCACATAAAGGCCAACATTTTCACAATCACGTATAATGCAATTCATTATTTGAGGATCTGCACATTCCCCTGATACACATACGGCAGCACCAACTGTGAACAAATAAAAGAACAGATGTGATAAATAATACATAAAAAACTCATAAGTTGAGAGAAAAAAAAAAATCACTTTTAAAGTGTAACCACTGATATTTTATCCAAAACTTAACAAACTCCTTTGGAACAGATCTAAAATATTATAATTCTAATAATATCCCAAAACTGTGCTAGGACTCACCAACTGATAAGCTCTTTACTTTACAATGATCAATAATAGGTTGTGTATTTTCAGCTACTTCCAGGGCATAATGGCGATGGTGAGGCACTGTTGATGTGCTGTCAGGTGAAAACTGAGGAAAATAATACATGAAAGATTTAAATCAAAGATTTTACAAACTTTCATGAAAAATAAAAATTTCCCATATATATATGTAAGCCGATTTTGTAAGTAAATACATACAGAATGATATAATCTAATCAGTCCGTCTGTTAGTGACCTCTCTGACAAAACTTGTGAAATAGTTTTTTAAAATCAAAGTCCAGGACAAGAAATACACTCACTTTTAATGTGACATAGCCTAAGTAAGCTCGCTTTGCACCTTCCACAAACATAATGGTGGATTCTGTTTCTCTTTCAATGATCACATGATCCATCACATTTCCTGGGGCTAGAATAAAAATGAAATGAAAGCAAAAACAGTTTCATGTCAATATAGACTATAGATAACGTTCAAATCGATCAAACATAAAGAAATCATATATATCTTTATTGTTCCTCCAACAATAAATTGAAAGTTATAATTTTTTGCGATCTCCCTGCACTTCTCCCCTCTTTGATAAATAAGGCATGACTAAAAATGATGAAAGATAATCTCTTTATCAAACCATCAACATTCTGCTGTATCATAGTCACCCCCCTCGCAGTCTCAAAGCAAGAGTTTACAACCTACCAGAAAAAACATACCCCTACCCACCACTCAAAGAAACAAACAAAAACTATCAACTTACCAGCACCAATTAAAGACACTGGTGAATCTATCAACAGGAACTCTCCATGATAGACACCAGAATGAATAAAGATGAGGGCATCTTCAATTTCCTCTGTATCCACAAAATTATAGGCAGACTCTATCGTATCATACTTCTGTTGAAAAAAATACAGAATAGCAAATAATATGCAAAGTCACTAAAAATATAGAAGCATAAATAATATGCCATATTGAACCAAAAATACAAAATATCATTTTTCAGTCGTAGGTGGTTTTCTATTATTCTGCCAAAGACAATGATTTAAGAGCTACGAACCCAATCCAGTCAACAAGACAGCAATCAGCAAATCAAAGTATCACCTCAATGTTTAAATAAAAATATTTTTAAAAGTCTAATAAATAAGAAATGATGAACTTTTTTTCCATCCAGTAGTCATTATGTTTAACAAATAATCCCCCTGTGCATTTACCTAACATGACAATATTTTTCTGTGATAGAAATACAAATTACACCAATGCATCAAATAGTTCTGATGTGTTGCTTAGAATTCTCATACTGATATCTATACATGCTGAGCTACAATAATAAGAAACAGTACTTACAATAACACTGCGACCCTTCAGCCACTTCCCTTTGGTGTTCTCACACTGAGGGGTTCCATCTTTGGAAACATGTATTCCTCGATACTGTATGCAAAAAAGCAGAAAAATGGAAACAAATTTGTTGACATTTTTAAAAAGACAAATCAAATTCATCGTGCGACAAAAATATAAATCTTAGATTTATATTTATCCTATGATTTATATTTATCCTATTTACATTACCACCCCACCCCCTTTTCTCCATTGCAATTTGCGTCATCAATTTAAGTTCACCAGTCAACACTCACTACAATTAGACATGCAAAAAGCCTACATTGCTGTTGGCAAGTTCCTCCAGATTTGAGACGCCTCAGATACACACAGAAAAAAGAGAATAATGACTTAATGAAGTGCACATTATTTCTTATGTCAATGAAGATTTTAGACACAGTGGGTTGCTTTAAAAATCATTGATCCATTGGTAAAAGCCCTTGTTCATAGCACATGGTGGGAAAGAGAATGCCCCGATTTGCTTGTGGGTGCCTTAGGTGCCTTTGTTCCAAAGAATGTTTATTTTTATTTAATATTATGGTTAACTGCTAAACACAACAATAAACACTTAACTTGGTTACTTTCACTTGTCTGAGACTTTTCAAATGTCTATGGAACAGCAATGTCATATCTCTTATAATGCTTGATATTTTTTATCTTTAGATATAAACTTCCTTACCAACTGCTTAAAACTGTCTTTCCAAGGGTTGTCATAGTTTGGGTCATCTGGCGACACAAACTTGAAAACTCTCGGTTCTGGATTCAGTAAAGGTGAATCATACTCAAATACTTCCTGGTAAAGCACCTTCCTGTGAAGCAAACATAATTTGAAAGTCGATAATGTACATGATAGTGTTTGTAAAACTAGAAGAAGATTGTTCAATGGATAAATACATCCATGTTTCATACATTATAAGCCTGAAATATTCTTAAGGTGAAGTCAATGTCTATTTTATAACTTGTTCACATATCCTTCATTCCAAAAATAGCACATTCAAAGAATGTGAAGACTTACCAAAGTTCATGGTCATTGGTTATAGATCTGAACCGCTGACACACTTGAGCTGCATTGCAAAGATCCAACTCTTTCAAGAAGGAGAAAATATAAAACATGACCTCATCTGGCAAATCATTTTGGAGATAGCGAGCTGCTACTCGACCTGTAAATCAAAAAGAAAATTTGTAAAAATCATTTGTCAAATAAATGTGTCCTCTTAAATATGTAGAAAAAACACAGCTTTTAAATTTTATGAAAAAACAAAACAAAAATGAAGTAGGTACTCCATCTGTAATACAGGACATTCAATATAAAGACCGAAAGGTGAATAAGAAGAGTATTACCTTGTGGCTGAAGAGCAGGATTATTGCATGACTTTTTTCTCCTCTTCCTTGAAGGTTCATAAAATTCATCTGTTCCTGAAGTTTGAGAACCTGGCGCTCGTTCTAAACTAAAAGATCTTCTTCTGCGCAGATAGTATCTACTTGAATTTCCATAAGACAAGCCCAAAGCCACTGATGTCGGACAATCTGTAGCAAAAAAAAAAAAGAAAGGGAAAAGACATTATCAGCCATTCAAAACTATTTCAAAAGCAAGAGGTATGATTGTAACGTTAAAAACATGTGTGTAATTGCATGGACAGATATAGCTAATATAATAAATCACATCATGATTATTGTAAAAGTAAGACCTTCAATCTTAGCAAATAAGGTAAAAGTCAATTAATATTACTGACTTTAATACCAAAATTCAAAGTCTGTTGACTTCTATTTGTTATCCTCTCCGTCTGGCAAACAGAAGAGTAAGGACACAGAAACTCATCAAACTATCAATCAACAAAAGTAATACTTTCCCTGCAACTTGCCTTGCTATTTGGGGAGTACTTAAACAAAAGTAATGAGATTTCTTATTCATCAGCCATGACCTCATATGACCAAAACTGTGTTACACTGCTTAAATCCTATATACGCTCAGGATTTGTTTAGTTTTAGATCCAACAAGATGCTGCCAGTTTGTCTCACCCAATTACCAATTACTTTGTACAAAGTTTGACACTTAAATTCCTGTATTATGATAGTTGCACAATGAGAAACAAAGGATACATTCCATAAAGTGGGCAGTTAACTATACAAAACTAGAAACTGGTAGGGTACAACTCTGATTACATTGACATTAGTGGTCAGCCAGAATAATAATAATAATAGAGCACATTTTTAATTTATATGCAAACAATCCCTCACAGAATGAGGTTTTGGGTGCATTAACAATAATATGCATAGCACATTACCACAACAATGTATTTGAGAACATGAAACATATAAAAGTATTACTATTATAAGACACAAAATTGACATTACCACTTTTACTCAAATTATCCTTCCACCAACTGGATCAGAGCAGTCTATACTATACTGGTGGATCCTTCAATGCGACATCAAAAGATGGCAGCAGCGGGTGCCAAATAACAGGGCCCGATCTCTTTATAAGAGACAACACAAACAATTCATTAGCAAGACAAAATGCCTTAAGAACACCAACAGACTTTTTTTTATTATGGAAAAGACTATTGTGTACTAAAAAGGATCTCAGATAGAAGGAAATGAAATATGAGACCCATTAGCAAACACAGGAAATCAAGAACCATAAAGTGTAGAAAAAACACTAGAAGAAATAAAATGTCCTTGAAAAACATGGCTCTTCAAAAATGGAAAGTCGAGCACCTTGCCAGAAAAGAACAAACCACCACATTCAGACTGAAAACAGACACAACAAATGACAACACATGTTCAGAAAATTGAAATCTCAACTCAGAAGTTTGTGTGGAAATATACAGAGCATCTCCTCAACAACTGAGACTAAGAAGAGATTTTGTATGACAACAGAAATGATCCAAACAAAACTGTTGACTTCATAGCCACCGCCGGTCACTCAAATTTGATGCCTGTTTGAAGAACAAAGACAAAGAGGAAAGACTCTAAGCCTAAGCTGATAAAAAAAAAACATGGTACAATTTCACCTTCTCTATAAAAATACCCTAGCAGTTACAGATAAATATGACAGAAAAAGATTTGTTTTTAAGTTCTGTCTGAACACAATGAAGGTGGCTGGTTACTGTTCCATGTATGGATTGGCAGATTATTAGTAAGTATTAGAATGATGCTATCGAGTGACCATTGCGTTGTTAGGGGCATATATGATATATGATGTGTTAAGTTCCTGGAGTCCTTGAGATATTCAGGAGCAGTTTTATTGATAATTTGCAGTCATATATGTGGCTTTGTAGACGGGCAAAACAATATAGCTGGAACAGGGTGTTGTTTTGTTGTCTTATTTGGCACTGTTTTGCCTTTTATTTATATATAGATACAATAATAATACAGTCTATCAGTCTACTTCATCTTCAAGGCTCAAGTGTAAAAGAAGAATCTTTATGCTTTTAATGAATGCTAAAGATAGTATCACTAGACTAGATCCTTGTACTTGTGGGTTGCATTATCATAAAAGAACAAACAAGATATTTATTTATCTACGCTGTACCGCTCAGCCTCAGAAATAAAACAAAAATAATGGGGATTTCAGGTCAGAGATTTAACAGTCTACAGTAAGTAAGAAGAGCAATCTTCATCAAATGCTAGACTCAAATCTAGTCTAGACTAGATTAGTAAAAGAACAAAAAAGAATGGGAGTGGCCTACTTCTCTCTCTTTTCTTTCCATTTCCATGACTCACATTGATCAATGAAGAAAATAACAATCTGCCATTAAAATAATAATATAGAAACCACTCAAAACATGGACTTATTTTAATTTTAACAGACTTGCTTGGCC
This sequence comes from Dirona albolineata, assembly GCA_031763155.1. Lineage (NCBI taxonomy): Eukaryota > Metazoa > Mollusca > Gastropoda > Nudibranchia > Dironidae > Dirona > Dirona albolineata. The sequence continues at coordinate 7,157 of JARFNW010090445.1, forward strand.
ATTGATTTTGATCATTGATATTATTGATAGATATATCAGCAGATATCTGGTCTGGTGAGGCACTCACCACACCAAGGTTTCATGAATTGAATAGTTGTTGGTTATATACAGCAAAACAATTTAACAATATAGTTTGATATGTAGGGAATAATCCAGACAATTCAGAGCCATACAGAAATGAAGCAGACAATCTGAGGCTGAGCACTGTCTATTTCCAGTCTCTGAGGAGAGGAATGAGACTGAGGTTCTTGTCTACAATTGCAATCTACGAGTACGAGTGAGGTTGAGCTTATTAACATTTTTGAATTGTCTACGACCATATAATTATAAAACAGACCAACCTACATTATGTGTAAGTCATCTAGTAAGCTATCTATTCAAAAACTTCAAAAACAGCCATTATAATTATATCGACTTTCGGGCTTTCCGTAACCTATCTAGACCATGACTCGGAGTCTGAGGCTGAGGTCGCTAATATTATTCACAAAATTTAGTACCATCATGAAGATGACAAGGTTTCGACATCTCACCTGAATTCCGGTGGTGTAAATTACATGACTTAGACTCTGATTTTGACTTCCTTCGGTTTCTTGTCTTCAATCGCGTTGTTCTTGTCGATCTTGAAGACATTTTCCAAAGGAGGTGTCTTTACACAAAGAAATAAACAAACTAATCTATGGAAAGTCCTAATGAGACGCCATATTGGATTATCAGAAAAATACAATATCGAATAGGAAAAGCCAGTTGAAGTCACGTGCCATAAAGTAACCAATGGTTGCATATTTTTAGTTTATCTGTGAAAACATGGCAAGTGAGCAATAAATAACGAATAACGAAATAATTCTTGAAATCTGACCTCAGGGACCTGACGTCGCTAACATCCGTTTATTCCATGTTGCTCACTAATTAATTAAAAGGCAAAATATGTTTCATCAGACCCAAAGAGCCACGCATACGTTATCAAAGGAGAAAGTCCATTTGATTGAGCAGGTTAGTCACTCAACATTCCCCATGTATATGTCTTGTTGGGTTTTTTTCAGACTCGGACCGGTGGTACCCAGCACTGCAAACAAACAATAACAATAACAACAAAGTGACAACAAAAAAGTACCCATAAAAGTAAAAGTTCAAACTAAGACCTGGTTGTCAGCGATTAGAAGATGCATATGTACATATATGTCCCCACCACCGTAGGTGGCTGAATAGAGCTTATACTTATGATTTTTTATGGATCAGCCCGGCCCACTTCTACTTCTTCAGTCTGAAGAATAGTCAGAGATGGTATAGACTATATATACCATTATTATTATAGATTCTATAATAATAATAGTAAGAATAGAGTAATATATTTATTATAGTATAGTCTACACACTTAAGATTTTACTGATACAGATATATTATTGTTGGTTCCACAATTTTGACACAGCTTCAGTGTTTACCAGAGATTTGTATTGTATTGTAGACTAGAACTAGAGACAGAGAGACAACAAAGATTTAAGAGGCTATGGTTAAAAAGGCAGGCAAGCCTAAACTTGCTACAGACTCATCCATTGCATTTCTTATTCTCCTGTTTCATTTCTAAGGACCTAGACTCCAGGCCCTAGAGTCTATTGTCAAATTTGCATTACTTTTGTGCAATTGAGTGCATTCTTCCTGTTACTGTTGTTGTAGTTGTTAGGTGATTTTTGTCTGTCTAAAAGCCTTTTGATATAAATTATAAAATTATGACTACGATTGGGAATTTTAGAATCGTGAACATGGAAACAGTAACAAAATAAAATTCTTGAGAAAAACGGTTACCTACAAAATGTTCATGAAGAGCAAAGATGCTATCAAGAATGAAAGAAATGACATACACTAATACGAAAAGTGTTGTTTTTAAAAAATTATAAATATAAGCTTGCAAAATTATATTTCAGAAGGCTATTGGGAGAGACCTAAATAATTCATGGTTTTTGTAAGTTCCAACTAAAGAAAGCTGTACTACCAGAGGTTACTCTTATAAGACCACTAAATATTGTAGCATACTTTGGACATCTGTAAACACTTTCAGAATGATCAATGATTTGAATGATTTACCTGAAAATGTTATAAAAAGATGTGAATGTTTGAAAATATGAACTAGACAACCACTAATAAAATTATGCATCAGTTTATAACATTGATAAAAAAATTAACATGCGAGAAGTGTAGCCAAATACCTACAGCTTCATATAAGTTAGAGCTGAACTAAGATAGAGACACAACAGAGCCTGTGTTAAGAAATGTCCATCATATTTTATATAGTTAAAACAAAGAGAGATTTGCGAAAAATGTTGCAAGAAGACAATTTAGATTTCAAGGGTTTATGTTTTCTTTTCAAATTCAAAGGTCTTTCAAATGGCAGATGAAGGAGTTAAAAACTTCTTAAACTATGAAGACCTTAAAGTTGCGATCATGGCTTTATTTGGATACAAGCCTTCCAAGGTAAATATGATTTTCATTTTCGGTAAATATTTGCTGGATTCATAATTGTTTTTGTTATCCTCCTATATATGTCTTTTTGACTGAAGTAAGAAATATAGCTATTTTCAATGTAGCTAGCTACTTCCATCTAAATTAGTGTATGCTATACTAAATAATGATAATGATCATGTCTAAAACCCCTTATCAGTCGGCAGCTCAAATTAACATTGTTCACAGCAGCTTGTGAAATAAAATACTTCGTTATTCTCCTAAAATTGTGCACCTTGTCTGGTGGGATTTCCTTTTAAAGAGGCCTGTTTTTTATTATTGGTTCATTATGGGGAGCCGGTGGCACAGTGGTTAAATCACTGGCCTTTGGTTGGAGAGGTCGCAGGTTCGAATACTGGTGGAAGCACTGAGTTTTTTCCGAAGACCGTGATCCCATTTTGCGGCACTGCCAGTCTTATCCTCGGAATAAACCCTAGACAAAGTTCCCCCTGGGATGAATAAAGGGAATTTATTTTATTATTATTAAATGTTGCTCTGGTTGTCCCCCAATGTATATTTTTAATTTTAAGCCTCTCTCGCAACAAGATTTCAATTTAGGTATTGTCAAATTACTTTTTCTTTTCTTTTTAGGATGAGGTTTATCAAATGCTTAAGTCTTATGGTCACAGCAAGGCAACTATTTCAGGTAAAAGAAATACTTATGTGTATTTGATGTTTGAAATTAAAATTGTTTTGTATTTCATATGCTTTTATCATCAACTTCATTTTTTCTATTCAGTCAAAGAATGGTTTGACAACTTTTGGACTCATCAAAATCAATCAAAACCGTGTGTATTTGTTTGAACTAAGGGCTCAATTTATTGATAGAAAGGAATAGGTATTGAAAGGTACAAGACTTTTCTCATTTTGGCTCCCTTCATTGAAAGTTTTGACGACAGACTGATTACTGGTGTTTGTAACAAACTGTCTTCAGCAAAACAGGAAATTATTTTTTATACATGCGAAGAAGGGCATGCTACTTTCACTTTGATAATATTGTTAGAATATGCCATTATTTAGATGAGGATGTTGCTAAAAATGTTAGATCACATATAAATCATCATTTAGCTGTACTATTGTAATGCTCTTCTTTTCAGCTAGGTTTGACAATCTTAACATGTTTTCCAAAGGTTTGTCGAGAGAGCAGTTTGAAAAAGCTGTAGTGTGTAAATTTGCTGCAGTTGATGAGGATGAGGAGATCAGGAACACATTTACAGCCTTTGATGCTAATTGTAAGTGAAACTATGACCAGGGTCAAAAGAGTAATTTATATATACATTTTTAATGCAGTGTGTGAAGTTATTGTGCTGGAGTCAATGTTTTCATATAATATGTGTTGTGACTTTTAAAATAATACAGAGACTAAGATAAAAATGGATGCAAAAGTGGTAGGTCAGGTAAGTAGTGTTATATCTTCCTTTATATTTATATACATAAATGATAGGTTTAACAGGCAAATTAATATATTTTTAGCTTTTATACTACAGTGTACAACCACCTTACAATCCAAAATACTAATTCTATGATTTCAGCTGTCCAAACAAACATCAAGGACAAACATATACAATTGTAGGTGCATGAAGGAAAGTGGAGTACGTTTCCTTTCCTGATATTGCTGCCGCCATGTGAAATTATTTAAGTTGTTCTTTTCTCCTTTCTTTAATTAGGTAGAGGTTTTCTTACCTTGGATGATACCAAGAGAATATTTAGTCAGGTGTGTCCTCGTTTGCCAGAGGATCGTGTGGAGCTTGCTTTCAGGTAATTCATCAAATTGCAAACAAAATGAATATTCTGCCTTTGACAGGATGAGGTGTGAAATGCCAAATCTTTTCCTTACACATAGATTTGCTATTTGGTTACTTAGAGAAGAAAGTTGCTTGAATGTCATTCCCATGGTTATGTACATTTACTTATTTTTTGTTGCCCATTACTAATTACAAGTAATTAACTGGTAGCAAAACATGCTTGCGTATGGGCATATATAATGCAATTGGAACCATTTATAATCAGGAATCCTGTTTCACAGTTATCACTGAATAACTTATGCTGCTTGAGAGCAGAGAAAAGTGTGTTAACTAAGACTGTAAGAAGTCATAGATTGGATGAGACAGTCAATGTGTCCAGCTGAACGAAGGTTGGGTTAGACATTCGTATGATGAGACCTTGGACAGGCTTGACATCACATTGCATTGTTTTGAACCTTGACCGTGTGGTTACACATACAATACGCCATCTTTGTATGTTTCTTTCATATTCTTAACAGATAGACTGCTCATTTTGGAATGAGTTCTAAATACAGATAGGAAGATGTATATAGTCTGTGGCATCACAACAATTTAGTGTATATTTGGCATCACAACAATTTAGTGTATATTTATATATGCTGACCGTGCGTTTATACCTATATATAGAAATAAAACAAACAAAAATTGATCAGTAAGCATATGTGTGTTTAGTCAGAGTGTGTTGATGTTACACAGCATGTGTTTATCAAACACTGTAATAATAGGCATGTTATCATCATTCCATCATTTTTAGATTTTATTTATAGTTAGCAAGATAAAGTAATAATAGTGTTAACCCCCCCCCCCCCCCTAAATTCAACAGAGAAATTGATCGTGATGGAGATGGCAGAGTGAGCTACAAGGATTTTGACTTCATGATGAAATTCAATAATTTTTCCTGATGATGTATGGACATGCTATCGAAATCTGCTAAACGATAATGAACTGTGGATGGAGGAAACCAACCCCTGGTGCATCTGAATCCAAAAGCAAGTGATTTACCTCATCACTGCACAGTGATAGTGATAAAATCTTCACAATGAAAGGACTGTCAAAGTCAAAAGTCCAGTAGATTGGTTGAGCGTAGCTGTAACAATTGATTTCCACCACTGTTCAATGAACGTACAATAGAGAACTCACTGATGGAGAGAACTATAGATACTTACTCGGAAGCATATTATTATTTTGTGTATCTTGCACTGTATGCATATTGGTTGTCTTTGCTTTTAACCTGTCTGTTTCTGCGGCTGGTATGGTCACTTGGGGATGTAATCTCTCTTTGATCTGACAGTACAGTAGTGTTGTCTACCTTGATTTATGCACGCACTGAGACATTTTATGGGGGAAAATCATCTCATAATTCATGCTGAGTTCGGCACACATGAATTTTCGTAAAAATGTGAGTTGCAAGGTATTTCAATCTTTTTAACCATGAAATACCTTTCCTCTAAGAATGTCTGGAAAATGTTTTGGATTGAAATTAATAGAAAATAAAAAGTAAACCTTAATCAATCTTCTTTTGTTGCAATTTTATATTAGACTACTTGATAAAAAAATATTGTTCTTGAACAAAATATTCCGTAACCCTTACGTTGCCACCGACGACTACTGGAAAGCATTAGGCAGACCTGTAAATGTTCAGACAATTGTCTGATTTCAGACAATAAAATAATTGTCATTAGGACGTCCCCGCCCCCAGT